>JACJUM010002819.1:17780055-17876494 GCA_020976665.1 Heortia vitessoides | reverse complement strand
CTTTATGTCCATATTTTTGATTCCTCTGTTGCATTATGTCCATATTTTTGATTCCTCTGTTCCTTATGTCCATATTTGTGATTCCTCTGTTGCCTTATGTCCATATTTGTGATTCCTCTGTTGCCTTATGTCCATATTTTTATGTCCATATTTAATGCAACTTAGCTCTGAGTTAGGTCAATGTATGCGATGTGAGAATTATATTATTATTATTCGTAACTGCGAATTGATCCCAAGGTAACGAGTACAGATGAAAATAAATATTTTAAAAAACATCTAAATAGTGCATTTAATGTTGATGCAATCATGTAAATCGTATTTACGATTTTTATGATATTTTTCTTTCTTTTATACGTCGGAACAAAATGCCACTACACCCATTTACCATTGAGCACAAGCGCAACAGGAAAGGTCTAAAGGTATAAAATATCTGCGATTTAGCCTACGGACATAGTTTCAAATTTTAAGACAGAAAAATTTTACGTGTCTACCTAAACTTATTTCCGTGAAGTACCGGCAGAGTAGAACAGTACCTCCCATTGCACCAGGTTACATAAAAGGCGACTAAGGTACTAGAACCGGTAGATGGCGGTATATCAATCCGAAACAGTGCAGCACATATGTACATGGCGGGAATAGGCAGCAGTATCCCCGTCGCGAAAGTTGCACTCTGCAATTGCCAACACGCTTGCCCAGCATGGCAATTGTGGGCAAAAACCTCCTTTCTTGAAGATGCCCATGTCCAGCAGTGGAAACCTAATACCGTAATAGGTTAACGGTAATGAAGTCCTAGAGATTGTTCCAGGCTTGAGTATTTATTTTTAGTAAATATATTATTCTGATAGCCTAAAGTATCGTTGGTCCTCAACAGATGGACCTATCTGAGTGCATTATTTGACCGTGAGGTACCAGCAGAGTAAGAATAGTACCTCCCTCTGTACCAGGTTTCGTGAGAGGCCACTAGAGTACCATAAGGGATAGATGGCTGGATGGATCCGAAAAAGTATAGCTCGAATGTGTTTAAATTGTATCAAAGTAATATTGTGACTTGAAGATATTATGTCATATTACCCAGTAATCTCCACGCCTCTCTCACCTTTCAAACCGAAACACAGCAATGCAAACACTGCTTATTGTTTGTAGAAATAATTGAGAGCGAAGTACCAATGTAGACGACCTTTTGTATGAGGTCTACGCGATGTGAAAAATCAAACATAATGTATGTGATGGCTTCTTGTATTTTATTTGCAAGTGCTTAAATATGGTATAAATAAACTAAAACTAAAATGAATAAAGATATGTCTCCCAAGTCATCCCTAACCTTAGGAATTGTCATACATTTGTTTGCATACAACCTAATAAAGTTGTATAATATAATATACCTGCTAACATTAAAATATAACGTTCTGTTATTGCAACGGCATTGAGGTCATTTACCCGGACAGCTGACCATGACCTACTGACAGCAATACACATTAGTAAATGTCGTGGGTATTTTATGAATGAATTTTAGAATGCATTTCTATTACTAGATGACTCATTCATAACGAAACTCGCAAAATGTACGGTTCATTAATTAATTTGAAATGATTACGCATAATTCAAATTCGTTAGAGAATTGTAAAATAAATTAGCATATATATTTTCTTCATGTATTGTTAATTACGATAAAAAATGGCACCGCTATTTATTTATGTATATTTCTTTCATTACATGCGGAATTTTTTGACTTGATATAGCTGTTGTTTAGGATGTTTCGACTTCACATTATATGAGTTTAACTATCAGAAAATACACAAAAACTTTTATGAGATATAGGTAAAAATATCTTTATAAATAATAAAGTCTACCCAATATCTACGAAAATTATTATATACCTCCAGATTAAAGTAAAACTTACAAACAATATTTTCTGATATTCCAATCATATTACATCCATCGGAAGTCCATTGCTGGATTTAGGTCTTCTCAAGAAAGGGGGAATTTTGCCTATAGTTGCCACGCTGGCCAAGCGTGTTGGCAATCGCAGAGTGCAGCTTTCGCGACGGGAATGAACACCCTCTGCATTTGTCGGTTTTGCTATCTTTGTCACCTCTTACGACACCTGATACAGAGAGAGGTATGATATTCCAATGGAATCTGCTATTTACTTGCAAATTCAAGCGATTTCTTTTCAAATGCGTTTATCTCAAATGGAGACGTAAAAAAAAGTCCAGAGCTGCTATTTCTTGCCAACTCATAGATCAACAGAAAACAAAAGGTGTGAGTTGAAGCTGCTGCAATAGCCTAGAATTTAATGTCAAAAATTACATTAAAACTGACCTTGTGACCAAAAGAAGTAGGTACGTCACATTGTCCTGTTAATCCACTGCCTCTTTTACAAACAAACAAACCACAGCAATGTGAACACTATTGCATTTATGGTAAACTTAGTATATAATATATAACATATGGTAGTGATCCTATCTTATGTGCCAAAATTCTTGGGCTCGATCCACTTCGCACACACACATCTTACGGGACAAACATGTTGATATTTGTGTTTATTTTGTGTCTGGGTATTAATACAAGTGATAATTAATACATATGCTTTAAGCGACTTATTACAGATGAACGTTTATGTATGAGATGTTGTGTGAATTTATTGCTATTGTTTGACCTCAATAAAGCTACAGATTCTTATATGATTACCTCTAGTTAAGAAAAACTTTTGCCTATATCAGCGTGTATTATCTTTCCAGATCCTCGGACAGAATCATGGCTGCTGGTATCAGGTCCTGGTCCTGTGCTCACCATCCTGGCCACATACCTCTACTTCTGTACTTCAGTGGGACCACGCTACATGAGGGATCGGAAGCCGTACGACTTAAAACACATCATAGCGGTGTATAATGTTTCGCAGATTCTGCTGAGTATCTTCTTGGTGTATGAGGTTGGTTCTATATATATGTAAATTTGTTGTAAAAGTCAACTAATTCCTCCACTAAACTCTTTTTCTATCGTCCTAAATGGAGTAAGGTTTTTTTTTAAGATTAAATAGGAGTATGAAACTGAGTTTCTATCAGTCAGAATGAGTATAGTAGTCAAACTTTAGGTACCCTTATATTCATGAAGTCTAAAGGAAACTGTAGACGCTTTATCGTCTCAAATCCCGTGCCTAATCCTCTGAGACTTGTGTCATTGATCTTTGGCCAGAACATACCTAAAGTCATGCCCCACCAAACATTTATTTTCTTTTGCACTATACAATGACAAACACAAACACCGCCTTTTAAAAACGCTATTAATCATATATTATGGGATATATAGTTTATTATCAAAGGATTATAAATGATTTTACTTTAGTTGTTTAAGTCAAGTATTGTGATTCAGGTCTCCGCTATAAATAATAATGATAATTCACACAACATCTCATACGTTGACCGGAATTAGTCACTTGAAGCACTTGTGTTACGAGCATTAGACGACAAAGGAATCACAAACATAATAATTAATTACGTATTCAATACCTAGCCATATAACAAACATAAATATTAGGTGGGGATTGAACCCACGACCCTTGGCTCGCACGATAGATTTGATACCAGCCACGCCATCTGGCTCTTAAATTTTTTCATGACAAGAGTTTTTAAAAGTAAAAATCCGTTGAAAATGGCAATAATTCTTTATAGTTCTTAGATTTAAGCAAATGTTGAAGCAAAAAATAAAAACCAAAATACAGCCAATAATAGGTCTCCCTTATTTATTAAATAGTAATATGGAGATGTCAATGATAGGTAGAAAAGAAACTAAACTGAATGATTTAAATAAAGAAACGAAAGTAATAACAAAACAATGCAATCATTATCATTTATCATATCAGTCACAGTATATGTACACTATAACGCCTACTGCTGGACATAGGCCTCCTCAAGTGGTCCTCAGCAGGACAGTTTTAAGTGGCCTGTGTCCAGCGCGTTCAGGTTTTAATTAAATCGTTGATCCACTTTGTGAGTGATCGTCCAACGCTGCTCTTGGCGGGACGCCATTGGTTATGCGCGCTAAGTACCCTACCTAAGCTATATCGATACCATTCGTTCAATGTTAAGTACCTCCTCATTCCTAATTCGATACTAATCGATGCGATCTTAATTTCAATTTAAATTGATAAGTGTCCGTTTTATTTTCCCTCAATTACTGAATACTCATTTGATATACAAAACAACCTTATATGTATTATGAAGCAATCTTTTAACTGTTTCAAAAATAATTTTAAAGCGAAATATAGGAAAATGTTTTAACAAAACTTTATAGAAAATTATGATTATCCTTTATTTACATTTCCACGTTCGACATTTTTTTGATACAACATTAATTTTTCACACTCGTAAAATTTTTATTTGTCTGATTTCGCATTAAGATGATTATTAGATGAATAAATCGCTAGCCTTGAAAGAATGTGTCAAGAGCATGTGCATTGTCATGTTGGTATCGAGGTCAACCAAATCGCACAGTCATCTATATTATTAAAGATTACACAGATTACACTCTGCACATAATTGAAAGTTAATGTCTATCTAAATCAAAGTCTTCGTATTACAGTGAAGGCAATATTTGGAATGGGTTCGGTGATACGTAATAATTCCCGTTTTGATTTAACCAAAGCGATGTTTCAGATTAAAGTGATACTATCTTGTGCGCCAAGGGTCGTGGGTTCAATCACCGCCGAGGATAAATATTTAAATGATTGATATTTATGTTTGTTCTGTGACTGGGTGTTAAAAATATATTAAAGTATAGTATTTGTGATTACTCTACAAGCTGGTGTCCTTAATACGAATACTTTTACCAACTTATGGAGTCAGGTCAATGTATGAGATGATATATATAGTGTGAATTAATTATAATTATTTTTGTTTTAAATTAACGTCAGTCACCTTCTTTTATTACCGTTACTAAATGAAGATATATCGCTATTTAAACCATTATCAACTTACAGCAATGTCAATAAATGTACTGCGACATAACACTCGTAAAAATCGCTTATCCAAACAAGATGGCCGACGCGCGTCGATATACGTCAATCTATCGCAAATATTGGGCATCCGGTAGCTTAGCCACTTTTAGACACTTTAAACTATACAAACATACACATAACTTTATATTTTACTGACAATAAAATATATGTATGCGCATGGAACATCAAGTCTAGCTAAATTCAATTAGAACTTGCTAATTTTGTTCAAAGAATATAACTCGCTAGCTTTAGCTTGGCTCGCTTGCTAGAATGTTCCTTTAAAATAGTTTACAATTATAGCATTTAATCAAAATTCTATTGGGGTACAGTATGATACTAACGAATAGTATAAATCTAAAAGAGATTTTGTTCTGATACTAACACCTTGCACGAAACATGGCAAACACATTTTTCAGGAAACAGATTAGAATTAAGTTCAAATATACAGAAATAATGCTGTTGAAAACAAGTCAGCAATAGTTTCAAATATTAAAACGAAACTAACAAATGGCCTAACCTGTTTCCACATACTTACAATAACAAAAAATGACCTTACATTTTGTCCCAAAGGGTCCTTGCCGTTCGTTCCAATTCCTAAATTTATGTGTGATGTTGTGTTACCTACAATTTGTGAGGGTAACACATCACATCACATCACAGTATTTTGTACTCTATTGTCTTATGTTGTTATTTCTACAATGTTTTTCATGCTTAAATTCTAACGGAGTAAAAGTGTAATAAATTCCATCGTTTTCTGAAGATGTAGTACTGAATATTGTAATAAAAGAAAAAGAAAAGAAAACATATGAAATATGACCATCATAGGAGCTACAGAACGTCCACTGATAGACAAAGGCCTCCAAAAGAAAAAGAGGAATTGTGCTCATAATTACCGCGCTGGGCAGCCATGGCAATAAGAAAGCGAAGTGTTGTATGATAACGCTGGTAACGTTGCTGCATATCCCCACCCTATTTAATTGAACTACATTTTTTTGGGTAGATATATCGCCATCTGTCGGTTTCGGTACATAAGTTGACTTTACGACTCCAGGAACAGGGAAAGGTAAATTTCCATTCTACCAGGCATTTTTTAAAGTAAAACTGTAAACAAAATAAGTAACAATTACATATATAACTTTTTATATACGCAGACAACACGATTATGTAATAAGATAGAAGGAATTTAGTTTTTATACAGTTACTTGATGTGCCTTCCTATCCTTTGATTATAACCGGCCTCTTAAATACAAATGTATCTATATTAAGACGACAAGCAAAATAATTGTACTCCTATTAAGCAAATTACGCGAATGGTACATGAAGTAGACCTCTTACAAAGGTCGACAGCATTTGTACCTCACTCTCATCTATTTTTAACGCCAAAAAGCAGTGTTTCCATTGCTGTGTTTCGGTTGGGTGAGAGAGGAAGTGAAATGACTGGGAAAATGTGATATTGTATCAACAGTTCACAGGGTTGGCGACACGCTAGTGATATTTTGTGATGTAACTAGAGTTAGGGTCTATTTGGTGCGGTCACGTTTATTATCAAGTAAATCGTATGTTTGTTTGAAAACTTAATAATATATGTAGTTATAAAGTTAATGTGTTGAAGTATAGCATGAAATTATTTATTTTACTCAAAATGCACTAGATGCATATGAAATTTATTAAAACAACTATTACACTCACTGCTGATTGAATGACATATTGACATACTTGAATGTCGAAACTTTATTTGTCTATAAAGTTTCAAGCAAACGAAAGAGTTTTTATTAATTTAAATGTATCGTGGTAAAATTTTGAACAACCATTTTAAATTTCGATAAGTTTATGAAATCGTTTCTTATCGTTTTTATTTACTTTTTCATTCATTCCCGCGTCATTCTTTTGCTTTTTCTTTTTTTTTCTTTAAACACGAGCGTCAGTTGTCATTAGATGTTCTACCTAGATGGGCTACCAAGTGTTGTTAATACAACGAATTTATAAACCTTCTAAGACTTCTTATGCTAAATTCAACAAGCAAACGTTATGTGTGCTAATAAGTGTTAACACAAAAAAAATTACATAAGGATCCTGTTAACCACAAGTCATTTGTATTTCCAAAAAAGTTTGTTTGATGGTCTTATTATTTCGCTTCACACACTACCATAATCTTATTTATGTTAAAGAAATATTATTGTCAGTTCACAGTTCTTTTTTGTGGAAGGCTTTGTTTTTGAAGTTTCGATTATGTTACTAAACTTTTAGCTATGAAAAAAACTTTTAGGTTAAGCTTTACTACAGGCCTAATGGTGGAGACCATAGTGATAATTTATTAAGCGCCAAATGTCGTAGGTTCGATCCCCACTCACAAATATTTACTCAATTAAATTTGTGCTCGATATGTGTCAAAGTGTTGACTATATGTATTTAAGTATTGTATGTTTGATTCGTCTATAGTCTGATGTCCGTAACACAAGTGTAAACGACTTATCTCGGAGTCAGGCCAATTATATCAGATGTTGTGTGGATTTATATATTTACTAGAATTACACACGACTTCCGGCAGTTGTGGTACCACGTGGTAGTCTAGTTCCTCTTGTGCCGAAACCGTAAAGTCACTAACAAATGGTAGTCGCAATCAACTACTCGCAATATAAATGTGTGAGACTCCAGATAAGCAATTCCCTGACTATTTAAAATGTATTTACATATTAATCTTAGATAAATATGGCCAATTTTAAGGAGGTTTTCTTTGGCCAGAAATTACATAAGAAGACATTTAATCTACTTATATTTCTGGTGCCGAACAAGAGTGTATACTATTTTTAGTAATCCAAACTAAGTATTTGATATTGTAAACTATCAACTTGATAAGTATGTCAAGCTATATCACATGTAGTATATAATAATAAATTCCTACAACGTCTCATACATTGACATGACTCCGTGGTAAGTCACTCAAAGCACTTGTGTTACGGAAGCCAGACAACAGAGGAATCACAAATATACTACTTAAATACATATATTTAAAACCCAGACACAGAATAAACACAAATTTCATCATATAAATATTTACTCTTAGTGGGAATCGAACCCACGACCCCTGACGCACAAGATAGTCAGACCATCTGCGCTATCGTGTCCGTCAATATAAAGCTTAAGGATTCTTACTTAACCAAACTTCGCATATTTTCCAGTCGATACATTCAAAATATATCGATTAGATGTTTAAATAGGAGTTCCAATAATAACATAATTTTATTTCCTTATTTCAGGGTTTAGTCGCCGGTTGGTGGAACGACTACAATTTCTCCTGTCAACCAGTAGATTTCTCAGACAACCCTAAGGCATACAGGGTAAGACTATTAACATTGCTACACAAGAAGTTCCGTATGTATAACAAACCTTGATGCAGTAATAATACACTAAAGATATTGATCACGTTCACATCAAACATTTGCTTTATATTCTACATAATAGTTTGAAATCCAGTCCGGATCATAATGAAACACTTTGAGAATCACTAGTATCTTTTAAGATATTAATTCGGCAAAAAAATAATGTTTTGCGTGATGATAAAAGTCTCCGTAGCCTAAAAGCGCTTGCTTGCAAGGTTATTAGTACGCGTCATGGACTTTGTGACCTGAGGATGTTACGTCACATTACCTAGTAATTTCACTGCCTGTTTTATATTTCAAACTGGAACAGAGCACTGACAGAATTACCGCTATGTTAGAAAAAGAGGAGAACGTATTGCCGCATAGACATTTGCAAGGTTAAAAAATACAGTTAAAGCTAACAATATATTGATACAGTCAGTGTAATATCCCAAGCTCGTTGCCAACCTAAGTAAATTCAATGCTACCTATCCATTCAAACCGGAGAACAGAAATGCGAACACTGTTATTTGGCGGTAGAAATAGGTGAGAGTGAGGTGCCAATGCCGACAACCTTTGTATGTGGTCTACCTCGTTTAAGTCATTATAATTACTCGATACAAATTCATATGAAAATAAAAGTGAAGCTATACCATTATATTATCAGAACGGAAGACAACACCGGTGATCACTACCCTATTGTCAATTTATATCTTCTCACTTTCAGATGGCTGGAGCAGTATGGTGGTATTATATGGCTAAGATCATTGAACTCCTGGACACTGTATTCTTTGTGCTAAGGAAGAAGAACAGGCAGATCTCCTTCTTACATTTGTATCACCACTTTATGATGCCCATCTGCGCTTTTATCGGCGTCAAGTTCCTTCCAGGTATGATTCTGTTCTTATATTACAAATCGAGTATGTCTGACATTTGATAACTGGTCCTTATAATAATGTCTTGGAAAACTTTATCAGTTACTGATTTGACGAAGATGATATAGGAGTAATATTATTATTATTATTATCACGAATATATTGATTATAATAGTTAATAAAGCATTTTATGAAGCAAATAAAACGAAATAAACTATTTATTACTAAATTAAAAATTAATACGAAGTGACAAAACCGAAATCATTTTTGCAGATACTTTCACATTTGCTTATTAGTTACATAAGTTTTAATTTGCTGCAACTAAGCAATTGTCATCAACGAAATCGATATAAGAGCATTTTATAATTACACACTTAATCAATTTAATTTAATTAATATTGAGGTCAATTTTGTAACTTTGAGCCTCAAGGACATGGCATGAACATTTTTGCTTATTCTTAGAATTGTCTAATTTTGTGCAACATATTGTTAGTATGTCTTTTCGCATTAGATTTTCCTAAATGAATTGTATGCAATGTTATATTGGCGAGCCCGATGGCGCAGATAGTAGCGATCCTATCTTGTGAGAAAGGGTCGTTGGTTCAAACCCCTTTACTATTTATGTTTGTTCTGAGTCTGGTTGTTAAATATGCGTATCAATATTATATTTTTTCATTCCTCTGTTGACTAATGTCCGTAACACAATTATTATTTATCTTTGTATTCGCAGGCGGACATGGCACTCTTCTTGGAGTAATCAATTCGTTCATCCACATTGTCATGTACACATACTACTTCATCTCTGGACTTGGACCTCAGTACCAGAAGTATCTCTGGTGGAAGAAGCATCTCACGACAATGCAGCTGGTACGTATATTATTAAATTAGGCATAAACATGGTTTGTATGTAAAATAAAGCTTCGAAATATATTTAAAAGGTTATATATTATATAGGTCTTGTTATTTCAATAAATAATTCTGGTTTTTATATATAATGAATCAAATATCATCTTCTGATTACTCTTATTTACATTAGATAAAGTTAGGTTGATTATAACTCTATAAATTTTGGTCGATGGATCGAAGGATTTTACAAAACTAGCTGAGTAAGAGTCTTCTCATCTCTCTCTCTCTTCTGGTTTAAAGTCTCGTGTTTCTCTTTCTTTCTATTTAACTTAATTATTATTCTAAGCCTGTAAGGCAATATTGCTGAGTGAGATATCTTTATACCCCATCAAGTTTGCTTTTATTGGTATTAAACATAAATTTGTAAATAGAATTAATAAGTTATCTACTTTTATACTGTATAAACTTAAGAAATCTACAGCTTAAGAAAGATTTTCTTTTTATTTTTAATGCTTGTAATTATTACTATTCTATGTTCGAACTTAAAGTATGAACTTTATACCTTTGAGCAATAAAACAACTTAATTATATATTTTATATTAATTTTCTTTTTATGTCTACTTATAGATCCAGTTTTGCATCATCTTCTACCACAACTTCACGGTCATGTTCTGCGATTGCAACTACCCTAAAGGCATCAACTTTCTACTCAGCCTCAACGCTGGTCTCTTCCTATACATGTTCGGTAACTTTTACTACAGGAGCTATGTGAAAGGTGCCAAAACTACACAAAAATTGACAGAGGAAAAACCATACATCACAGCAAATGGCAAAGCGAAAGAGTGCTAGCGAAAAAGACTTTAAATTTTTATTATAATATACCACCATTTATTATAATATATTATTTTAAGTATTAGTTTAAGTTAGTTCACTAGTGTGTGCGAGATTGTGATAGAAGGGGTAAACAGACTTTTTTTTCATTCCATAAGAATATCAGAATTAGGAATCAAATCAATCTAGAAAATAATTGGACTTCAAGTTTAGGAGGATTAATGTAAACTCTTACTTATTGGTACTATTCAGATATGAAGTTAATTTATCAAATTTGACTGGATTAAAAAAATAAATATCGTGACATTTTAGTTTTATCGTTAAAGAAAAAGTGTGTGTGTTTATGTTTTTACTTCGAGATTTAACTTTTACATTATTATGCGTTATATGCATTATTGATTATATATCTAAACGATAAGCTAGTATTCTGTTAAAGCCTTGTATGTTAATATAGAGAATTCTCATATATGTATTTATGTTTAAGAAATATATCGTATATGTTTAAGATATATATATGTCACATTTTTTTATATGACTGAACAACTTTAAGTGCCATCTACAAACCAACGGATTGAATCACAAAATATACGAGTAGAATAAAAATAGCGCTTAAACAAAAATGAAAGGTGAAACCAAAATAGAGCAAGCCAAAAAAATCTTATTGTAATAAACACCAGAAACATTGTACAATTTGTAAATTAATAAATAATAAGAATTATTTTGTACCCATTTAAATGATTCTTTAATAGAAAATAAATAAAATAAACAATAAACTGGCATAAAAAAACAATGAGCTTTTTTTTCTCCAAATGTATAAATGTTATTATAATATATTATTGATGGACATAGTGTTATTATAGCCATTTTAAATATTCAAATAAAAAATAATATTTTTCAAAGCATAACTATTTAAGTACCTCTTTCTTTTGTATATTAGGCTTTATTCTATTATTGGGCATTCGTTGCTAACCGTAGCAGCTTCTTTCGATAGATAAATGCTGGTCATCATTCTGACCAGAGCGGTAGGTGCGGGTTACGTTGACACACAGGAGTAACTTTGACCACATGCTTTCAACTTACAACAAAAGTGCAAAATTATAGTTATTATAGTAGATTTTATGATGTTAGCATTAAAAAAATTGTAAAATTGTACTTTTTCATGTTAGCTGCCCTTCATAGTCAAAGTGGTTCGAAACATGTCTGATTTCGTTTTTAGTTGTCTTTAACGTTTGTTCCATAGGATATTTCCTGTAGTTTCAGTTACATAGGGTAACATTATGGAAATTCTGATCAATTCGGCGATAGGCAACGGGAAATCTCATACTGCCATACGCGGCGGTGGTTTGTTGCGTAATTAATGCATGACTTAAATTTCTTTTTTCAAGAGCAATAACACAGGAAAATCAAACACTTAGGATTATGGCTAGATTTTAACTATTCGACTTCGTGAACTTTATCTATACAGATAATTAATATCGACCTCTATACTTATTAGTTATGTCTGTGTTATTTTTTAAATGGATTTAATTAATGATATGAATATAATTGAAAAATTAATAATTAGTTTCACCTTATTAATTACCAATAATAATTATGATGCTAGTATAAATGTTTGTTATAGGAAAGTGTAGAAAAGATTGGACCTTTTGGTGTATGCTCAAATGAATTGTAAATAAAATTATTGTATCATTATGTAAAATGTGGTTTGCAAATGTTAAATGAATTTCGAAATATGAGATGGGAATTTATGAATATGTTTTGTTGTTTTATTTAATTACATTATTAAATACATACATACATAACGCCTATGTCTAATCGGGAAAGGCAGATACTATAGATGTTAAGATATTAGCATATATTTCTTGCTTCTCTTGCTCGCATTAGTCCTTTCACACACGTTCGTTTATTCTTGGTACTTATGACCTGGCTCTTCCTTAATACCTCTTCTACCTGTTCTAGATATGTTCGCCTCGGTCGTCCTATATTTACCCTTCCATTTACTTCCGCTCTATATATTTGTGCAGTCATTATTCCTTCATCCTTTCTACATCTCCAAAACATCTTTAAATTTCTTTTTCTATTGTTATCATAAAATCATCTTTTATACCACATTGATCTCTTAAGATTTTTATCGATCTCGAAGATTTTTATTATTGTAGAATGTAATTAAATTATAATCGATTGAACTTAAAAAATGACAGTTATAAAAATAAATAACTTGATGAAAGTACAGTTTTAAAGTCAGGTAAATAAATTGTTGTAGATGATGATAAATATATCATGATAGATAGACGTTGATAAATACATGATGATCGATGGATTACAATATATAGATGATGATATACAGATGCTAATAGATAGATTACAATATATAGATTGATGATGACGGTGATAGATAGATGATAAAGTGATTCATTTGTTCATCGAAATATCTTGAAAATAAATTGGAATATTGATTCTCGCTCAAGCACAGATATGTGAGTGAATAGCAATTTTGTGACGTCATCATCGTTACATTGGTTATAGGACGTTTACTGCTGAACATAAGCCTCCTCAAGAATATCACTGGGTGGTATTTAGGGGAATCATGACTGCCTCAATAGGCAGGCATGGTGAAAACCACCAAGCGCTACATCGTGACGAGGATGCTGCTGCTTATCCACCCTACCGTATTAATTACGCCTGTTAGGATGGATTTAATGCCATCTATCGGTTCCGGTATCATAGTCGCTACGACATCAAAATGAACTACGCTGATATGAAGGTACGCTTGCGTTACAACATAACGGATATCCTGATATATAGACTACATTAATATACACACAACACCTCAAACATTGAACTGACTGAGATAAGTCGCTTAAAGCACTTATGTTACGCACATCAGACAACAGAGGAATCTCAAATATACTCGTTACACTCAAATACATATTTACTACCCGGACACCCACATAGGGATCGCACTCGATCCTTGGAACCCAAGATAGGATGCTACCATCTGCGCCATCAGGCCCTCTGAAAATATTTTACTAGCTAACCCGAGAGACGTTGTCTTGCCTTAACTCTTGTTTATTAGGTTGATATTCTTAATAAACAAGAGTTCAAGTTTGATGAAACTAAACACCGTAAGCAAACAATTGGATTATTTATTAGTTTAGATATTCATCGCGGACAAACACCGCGATACGTCATTTATATAAATGAAGAAGAAGATTTAACTTTCTAATAAACTAATGTCAATGTACGATAGAACGCACTATAAAATTACATTTTTATTTCACAATGACAATGCTTTGTTTTTCAATGAATATTTAAATTATATTTCTTTTCACTGCGGATTATATCAATGTGTTTAACCCCGGCATTCTTCAGTTCTATAATAGAAGTCGCCTAGAAAAGTGCTCTCTGTAAAAAACTTCACTATTGAAACTAATGCGTATATATATATAAAGATAGAAATAGCTATCGAGAACTTCGCAACATTCTGAAAATTATAAATGGCGGCTATTTTGAAGAAAGCCTGGCAAGGATATCAAATAGTGTTCGAAGAATGGCCTGGTAAGAATTTGTTTCTCAAAAAAACTTATTTTTTTTAAATATAGATTATTTTATAAATATTTGCCGGTGCTTGTTTTATATTGAATTGAATTAATAACACAATATAATTTAATATTAAACGTTAAAACTCCTTCATGAAAAAATAAATAGATATTATATACCAAATACCAAAAGTTCATTGGTCAAACGGGGTTTCAGTTTATTGACCTCATAAGACAGGTTAAATTCTGTAACTAAATCGAATTTTTTTATTACCTTAGTTTAAGTACTGACTAATTCAATCTAAATTAAGTTAATTATTAACTTTTGAAATTATTGTAGAACCGATATCCTATCATTTGACGTTGGTAAGAAATGTTATGAAAGAAATAAGATAGTATTGAATTATAGATCTTAAAACAGACCTATCAAGGAGAAGTAGGATTGATAGGTTCAGAGCTTCAGCATGGATTTAAACCTTAGTGCGGATAGTATTATCGTTTTAAGCAGAAAGTGTTATCGATGTATTACAAACACAAAGCTTACGTAACAACATAGTTAGTCTATACACAGTTATTGCGAACAAATGTCATCATCATTATGACTTAATATATCCAATAAAATATTGTCATTTGGTAGTCACTAATTACCTTAATTTCTATAATGACACTTGTGGTTACGATTACTTTACGATTTGATTTTATCTACCGCCTACTAAAAATATTGCGGCAATATTTTAGTTAAAAGATTCTGCTTGAATATTATTTGCATAGTAAACAGCTTTAGTAGATTGTTAACCGTTTCTTGAATAAAAATATGATAATAAGGCTTATCCGAATCCTTATGATTCATATTTAAAATTACATCAAAACATTAGCCGGTATATACTATGCCGGTACTTTTTGCCCAGCAGTCAAAGTGAAACTTAATTTCTTAGGATTTCCTGTTCTTAAAAAATATAATACGTGTTCATCAACTTGTAAAATTAGAACTTTGATAACCACTTCATGCTGGGATTTGGACATGCTGGAGATATATTACGAAAAGGAGCAATCTGTTTTAATATCAAATCGAAGTGCATGTCTTTTCTTGAAATAACATGTCCAGCATTATTAGCACCAATAAGCTTTTCTCTTCTTATTTACAGATCCACGTACAAAATCTTGGCCATTGATGGCGAAACCATACCAGGGTCTAACATTGTTGGCTCTATACCTGATGTTTGTTCTCAAATGGGGCCCCAAATGGATGAAAGACCGGCCACCTTTCAACCTTGATAAATTATTAATAGTCTACAACACCATCCAAGTTTACTGTTGCCTACACATATTTATTAACGTAAGTGATTTAATTTACATTAAATTTGATTACAATAGATTGATTAGTTGAAAATCCAATGGACAGAAAGTAGGAAGTAAAGTTTATTTTAGAAACAAAGTAGATAATTAGAGAAACATAATCTTTTTAAGGACCGGGGATTTTGTGCGTAATTGCCGCGTTGGGCAGGCAATCGTGGCAAATGCAAAAAATAGTTTCTCGACGGTTGCTGCTGTCTTCACCGTCCTATTGTATTTGAGTTAGTTCCGGTACATCAGACGTGTCCTACGACACCTAATACAGGATACTATTCTAGACTGCCGGTAACCCTCGGCGATATACGAATAATATAAATAAGATACAAATGGCGTAAACAGGAAGCTATGTAATATAGACTCTATATAGCGTGTTGAAGTGTTGTAAGTCGTTTCAGTAAGACGAAGGCATCTAATGATGATGATGAAAGGCATCTAATATTATCAAATGATTACACGTACTCTTTGTTCGACGTTTCCGTTACTTCATTATACCAGCCATTGGAAGTCCACTGCTGGACATAGGCCTTCTCAAGAAAGGAGATTTTTTACCCATGGTTGCCGCACTGGGCAAGCGTGTTGGCAATCTCAGTTTTTGCGATGAGAATGCTGCTTCCCATCCCCGCTCAGTGCTTTTAAGCTGCACTGTTTCGCATGAATATAACGCCATGTATCGGTTCTGGTACTTCAATCGCCTCTTACTACACCTGGTGCAGTGGGAGGTACTATTCTTATCTGCCGGTACCTCACGGCAGTTTGTTCAATTAATTTGTTTATTAATATATTTAGGACAAAAACTACGGTTGAATGTCGATCACGAAGCGACTATTTGTAAAAAGACTGCTATTGCTAAATCCCTTTTATTATTTCAGTCTGTAAGATATGCTTGGGGTTGGCAATACAAATGGATCTGCGAGCCTGTCGACTACTCAACAAATGAGAATGCCCTACGGATAGCAGATACTGTGTACTACTATTTTATTCTGAAGATTGTTGACCTTTTAGACACGGTAAGCAAATGACAAATTATAAACAACACACTTTTAAACCTTTGCAACCAGATTTCTTAAACAAAAGATCTTTACTTATAGAGAGAGATCTTAACTGATGAATCTGGAAATTTGTTTAATGTTAATTTTTGAGTTCTGGTCACAAATGATTTTTGCAGATATAAATATTGCAGGTATTCGGGTCGTTAATATATTTATGATATTCCTTGCTCTTATAATCTTCGAATACCTTATGCTATAGCAAAATTGGGATTTAGCTGTATCCTGCAACAACGGTGTAATTTTATTTATCTAGAAAACCTAAACCACCGGCGTTTAATTCGAATTTTGATTAGTTGCAAATTTTGATTAAAATACAAAATAAAGCCAACAATAGGTCTCCCTCATTTATCAAACAGTGTTTATATAGATACATCAACGAGTGAGAAATAAAAAAAAAATAAACAATATCATTAGTAATTATATTAAATACAAACTTAAAAGGCATGGTTTTTGGTCAATAATTAAATATTATTGACCCAAATAAAAAATATAACTAAACCATTCCTGTAAACTATTATATATATACATAAATATACAAATAGATACCTTAAAATATATATATACATACGCTAACCAAAAACTGGCCACAATTTAACACAATTTCAAAGTTTTTGTGGAGAAGAAGTGTATAAACCAAGTTCTTTATACAAAATGCACTACAAATACATATATTAAATTAATTAAAATAAAGAAGACACAATGTTGTTTGAAAGACACACAACATACTTAAATGTTATCATTGATTGTCAATTCACTTTGGCGATTATATTCTCTTTGGTCTTATTCTTTTACTTATTTGGTAATTTGAACTTAAATATTTATGAAACATGGTTGAATTTGATTCGCCAGGCAGCCACTAGCATAAAGTTATCGCGTCAATAGACAACCATGTCATTAAATTATTCTATTTCTTTGTGTTTTTTTTTGCTTTGTGATTTTCCCATTTGTGTTTTGCTTTTCCATGTATGTAATTTTAGGTGTTCTTTGTGCTTCGCAAAAAGTTCAATCAAGTATCTTTTCTACATGTATATCACCATACTGGAATGGTTATGCTCATATGGGGTGCAGGAACTTACTTACCAGGTAAAAATATTATTATTTTTCTGTACAAATAATTGTATGTTCTGTTTGTCAACAATAACATAAGTCCTTTAGCAAAATTTAAAGGCTGATATTTCTTAAAATGTTGAAATGAATTAAATATTCATATATTAACATGCTTAGATTGTATCAATAATTGTCCACTTAGTAATAACTGCACCACTTTTTCAACTTCTGATGGACTTAATGATAAAAAAGCGTTCAAATTTTAGTTAACACGAATGTATAAGTATAGCTGCAAATTTATATTTTTATTAAGAGCCTAAATTTGTTTAACGATTGTACTATTTTAACATGTTTATCGTTCTCTTTATAATGTAGGATATATAATAGTTTAGGGATAACCGATAAATAGTCGACGACCCGTGAATTCTTCCAGACGTGGCCAGCATAATGACAACTTATTTTACAATATGCCAACCTTCATTTCAGGCGGGCATGCCACGCTGATCGGTGTGATTAATTCATTCGTCCATATAGTGATGTATTCCTACTACCTTTTGACTGTTGCTATGCCTGATTTGAAGAACTCTGCATGGTGGAAGAAATATATCACGCAATTGCAAATTGTGAGTACTGATTTCAAAAGTATTACATTTTTTATTAGAACAAGTAGACAAACATTTAAAGATTGTATGTCGCATTACTCAGTAATTTCATTGCCTCTCTCACCCTTAAAACCGGAACCCAACAATGCGAACACTGCTAATTGACAGTAGAAATAGGTGAGAGTGAGGTAACAATGTAATGGTCATACAAAGTTGACAATACAATTTATAAAGTAGTAGAAAACTGAAACTGCGCTTGCAAACATTAGTATGACTGCTGAAACTATTATGTTTTTTTAAAGCAACTGTATGTATAAGTATTTGCTTTTTTGATTGGAGAGATCATGGCGCAGTGGTCAATTTGGAAAGAAGCCTCTGTGCAAAATTCAAGTTTCTAACCCTTATAGTTGAGGCTTTGCGTTCATATGTCAGACAATCAGGTTCTCCTTTTATATAAATAGATTATTGATTTTTTCTTTCAGATACAATTCTTCTGGTGTGTTGTCCATATGGGGTTGCTAGTGTTTAAAACTGATTGCGCGTACCCCCGTTGGACAGCGGCCATGTTTCTTCCACAAAATCTCTTTATGCTGATCCTCTTTGTTGACTTCTACATCAAGACTTACATCAAGAAACCCAAAGCGGTTGTAAAATGTAATGGAAACAACAAAGACCATACTGAATAGATTTCGTTTAACTTTGGTTTTCTATGTTGTATGAAGTAGAAATAATATATTTATCTATATACACATACAACATCAGTAATAAGAAGAAAATAACATGAATTTTCTTAAATATTAACGTTAAAAACCATAAATATTTAGAAATGCACTACCGACTTAAAAATATTGAAGTTTAATTATTGTTTATTTATATAAAGAAATTATAAATATGCTCATATATTTTATTGTTGCCTAACAAAATAGAAAAATACGGAAACGCTTTATGCTTAGAAATTAAATTTTTACTTAGATACAAAAGAATTTTATTTATTTTTCCAAATTTTTATTTTATGTATAATTATAAACTTTAATATATACAGTTTATTGGAATTTCCTTTTCTATAAATTACATATAAATAATGATATAAGTTTAAATTATTTTTAATACATAATACCGAAAAAGTCACACACGAAGTACTGCATCTGATATTGACTCGCATACATACCAGTTATGTAATAATTTAATTCATATGAATAAAAAAATACACCTCTTCCAATTACATTTAACAAGTAAAAACAAAAATACTACGGAGGTATTTAGCGTATGAACTAGGGCCTGTGGGCCTGGCTCAGGACTTCAGGTACCACCTACCCAACGAGAAGTTTATTTATTTGTCTATAACGTGAGTATGTGTGTATATGTGTATGTAGTTCAGTTTAGATAACAGTGACTAATTTTGTATAATTATTTTACGTTCTTTAAGAGTTCTTTTCATCATCATCATACCAGCCATTGGAAATCCACTGCTAGACATAGACCTCTCCAAGAAATGGGGATTTTTGCCCATAATTGCTGTTCTGGGCAAGCGTGTTGGCAATCGCGGAGCCCAGCTTTTGCGACAGGGATGCTGCTGCTGCCTATCCCCGCCCTGAGCTTTCGAGCTGCACTGTTTCGGATGAAGAGACCGCCATCTGTCGGTTTGGATACCTTAGTCGCCTCTGTGGTGCAGTGTGAGGAACTATTCTACTCGGATAAACGACTAATAGATTTTAATTATATGGATTAATTTTCATAAACTTTTACACAGTGAAAAACCTCAATACAGAATTGAATGACCAATCTCTTAGTACACCAGATACAAACTCATAAAAAAGTTGTTCAAAATAACAATTGATGTCCCATTACAGATAACAAAGACTGCATATAAGTAATCTTTAAATGGAACGTCATTGATATTTCTCACAAACAAATGAACATCTAGACGCTTTTAATTATTCCGTTCAGAAAGCTTTTGTGACTCTTAGAAATTCTATGTCGAATCGCTTAAACGTGAGCACATCTTAAAGAACTCAAAAACTACTTTAGTACAATCTCCGTTATGCTTAAACTTTTTGTTATATGTACAACGAACTCCTTGTTCGTATTTGGAAGAGAAAAAAAATTGATTATGATAAATATACAAGAACAGACCTCAAAATACATATTGCATTGCAAATACTTATTGGCATAAATTTAAAGAGACCCATTTCTGGAGCTTTTCACAATCATGAAATTTTTCTTTTGTAAACATGTGAACATTGTCTCTCTTGTTATTCTAAATATTTACTTTGACGTAGCGGATACAGCTGACTTTGTTCTTTTAGTTCGTCCGGATGTCAATTTTAAGACTTTATATCTTATTTTATTTTTCTGCGTCCAATGGCGATTTAGGGACTAGAATTTTGATATGAAGAACACTGTACAATTGTAAATTATGACTTAAAGTACTATATTATCTGATAATGGTTATAAAGCTACTTATCTCGGAGTCAGGTCAATATTTGGGATAAAACAAAATACTTTTTTTCTTTTCTTTATGCCACATTTACTGGATCAAAAACAAAGCCTTTCTTTCCGTTGGCAAGTGCTTGAAGCACTCGGCAACTTTAACTGTCACTTGGAGATCCAGTTAGAATTTTGGGTAACGTCAGCCTTATTGCCTTAATAATCAATTTTCCTTTTCTTTATTTCAATTATATTTACAAACCGTTTTTCAATATTTCTAAAACATTTTATAATAGAAAGTGATTAAATAATTATTGATTACCAACGCATACATAAAGCAGCCTGCCCTATATTCCTTTGAACGGGTAGTAAAAACCTTTTTGACAAGTATAAAGCATTACCTCATTTATACTGTTCCGGTGACCCAAATATTAACATGCATACTTCCAAATACGTTATATAATTTTGTAAAAAGAGGTTTATTCATTCTATAATAAGATTTTATGTTACAAACGTGACAGTTTGTGACGATTTACGAATTTTAATTACTTTTCATGTCGTTTTACGCCAAAACGACAAACAAATCTCAACAAACATTTTGTCTAGAATAACACATTGAGCACTTTTATCCCGAAATATGTTAGATTGCTTAAGATATTTATGTTTTTATTTATTCGTTTTCAAATTAATAAAGAATAATAAATTAATAATTTCATATTAAAATAAAATAAAGAGCAAAAAAGGTAGAACAGAAATAAAAAGAGTAACTGAAAAAACACAGGAAGAAATAAACTACAACATGACTCACAAATAATGATGAGGCGTATTACTTAAAACCATTGATGTATGGCCATGGCCGATGTGAAGACTCACTCAATTACGTAGTCAACACTCAATGTAGGTACAATGTTTCGAGTCGGTAGCTCAACATCTTGACCATTCTGTGGTGGGTACGATCTACCAGCCCCCTTTCTATGTACGCTTATACTTAAAACTAATATTTTAAAAAATTACGACCAGCAAGTAGGTCGCATACAAAATCTTGTTCAAATACAAGTTGAAAATCTGCACAGGAACTAACGGCTGTAGATCTATTGCCAGCAAGTTGTTTAACAAAGGGTTGTCGTATTTTTTTTCACAATGACAGTTGAGGAGCTGGAAAATATTATATGGAACATTTCGTCCCAGAAAATATTCTGCAATTTTTTGTAAATCAAATTAATTTTGGCCGTATGAAAGTTTAATGAGGAATTTATATGTTACTACAGAATTTGAAGCCGTGAGCCGTGAGGTACAGGCAGAGAAGAATAGTACCTTCCCCTGTACCAGGTTTTGTAAGAAGCGACTAAGGTACCAGAACCGACAGATGGCAGTATATCCATCCCAAACCTTGCAGCTTAAAAGCACAGGGTGGTGACGGGCAGCAGCATCCCCGTCGCGTAAGCTGCGCTCTGCGAATGCCGATATGCTTGCCCAGCGCGGAAATTATGGGCAACATTCCCCCCTTTTTTGGGGAGACCTATGTCCATCAGTGGACTTACAAAGTTTTTGAAAAACCCACCCTTATTTGTGTTAGAGCACTCACGCATATATGCACCCTTTATAACTGTATTGCATACCTGGACGCATTCCATTCAATTTTTTTTTATTTGTATTCTTATCAAGTTTAATAGTGGATCTTCAATAGCTGTGAGCGGGTTACCGAGCTACCACTATTCCACTATTGTCACCGTATACAGAGCGGTGTCTGAACACGACCTGCGTTCAGCGCAATCCTACGGATTAAGTCAGATCGTCCGTCCATCTTGTTGGTGACGTACGCTGCGCTAGTCGGTATGTGGTCTCCATTCCAGAACCTTATAAATTTATTGTTCATCGGTTCTGCGTGTTACTGCTACTGCAACTAGCTAATCCGCCGGAATGTGTCTGTAACTTTGGACCGTCTATGTATCCTCTCATTTCTGATTCGATCACGTAAAGAGACTCCGTGCATTGGCCTCTCCTTAGAACATTGGCTATTTTGAATTGGCTCACAAGCCCAATAGTTTAAAAACCATCGTTCCGCTGCCATATGCAATCATTGGTAACATACATTGATCGAAGACTGAGGTTATGTCAGACGAGAAGATGTACCGCAGTTTTCCGAACGCTGCCCATTTGAGTTGGATTTGGTGATTAATCTTTCTTGAATTTGGATTTGTGGGTACAACATGGGCATTACATATAGTTATGGTCTTCTCCATGTTCATTCTGAGATCTACCTATTGAATAACTCGATTGAGGTCTTTGAGCCTCGTGCTTAAATCTTTCATCGATTGCCATCTGCCACAATATAGTGTTTTATTCTTTATTAGACCAGGTTGACAAACAAGTATACAGTCTACATGTTGATAAGCGACACTGCAGCGTATAGACTCACGTAATATCACATTATACTACTTACGCATTGCCATACCTGTAACTTAAGGGTATTATGCCACATCACTCAGTAATTCCACTGCCTATCACTCTTGATACCGGAACATTGCAATGCGAACACTACTATTTGGCGATAGACATACATTAGTGCGATATACATAAGAGAGATAATCAAGTCTACCTTAATTGATTTATATCGTCAGCAAATTGAGGGTGAGTGATGATATTTGTAATGTTATGTTGATGCCTAATCCTTGTCGTTCCGGGTCCGGAAATAGTCTGTCCAATTACTTAATCGCTATAGACCAGAGCATATTCTTCTTGAATGCCTAATACAGGCCACTATCTCCCAAACACATCCTTTAACTAGCATCATACCTATCTCGAGGTACCGGCAGAGTATAATAGTACCTCCCACTGCACCAGGTATCGTAAGGATTAGGGTTCCAGAACCGACAGCGGTATATCCATCCGAAACAGTGCAATTTAAATGCACGAAGTGGTGATATATGGCAGCATCGCCGTTGTGACAGTTGCGCTCTGTAATTACCAATACGCTTGCCCAGCGCGGAAATTATGGGCAATAAACCTCCTTTCTTGGAGATGCTTATGTCTAATGTATTTGAAAACCCCAGCCTTGTTTGTGTTAGAGCACTCGCGCATATATGCACCCTTTATAACTGTGTTGCATACCTGGGCGCATTCCAATTTTAAGAACCATTACTCTGTACGAGATGTGTGTCTTAGAACCACCATTAGTTTTATTTAAACGTGACACTGAAGGGATCTTCTACGATTCACTTGTCTCGTGAGTGATCAAGAAAAGCTCAGGAATTGGTTGGCTCACTAATCAGCGAGTGTGATTGGCCAGTGACGTTGTCTGAGTGGAATTAGGGGCAGTAGCCCGTAGTAAGGGAGAATTAGTTTCAGCCGAATGATTTACACAAAAATAACATAATGTACATATGTATATATAACTTATGTTTTCCGGACAGAATGCTGGAAATTTAAGGTGGTAACCGATTGATGTATTTTACCTATCAATTAAAATTCTTTGTCAATAATCCCTTAATCAAACTACATTTGTCATGGCATTCACCTATCACCCGCCGCTGGATTAGTACAAGAACCAGATGCAGCGTGTCTTACTCATGAACAAAATCACATTTCTATGTGTTGACTTGTACCGAAAGGACAGCAGTTGCCTCTTATCCAGGAAAATGCCAGAGTTGTTAATCATCCGGAGATACAATCTTGTATATATAATTTAAATGATAAAAATAATGTTAATAAAAGAATAAATAATATAAAAAATTACAACTATTTATGATATGAATCTTCATTCGAGGCAGACGTACCGAACTTAAGGGCTCATTCGTTCTTAGACAGAAAATATTATGATATAATTGTTATAATTTGGATATGATTCTTAGTGTGTTTTATTACTTTCTAAATATAAAGATAGGCTACCTAACATGTATTGTGTTTAGGATTAGAACAATAACTATTTTAAATACAGATTAACATAGATTTAAAAGATATTTAAAAGAAGTAAGTGCGCCGTAGTTATAAGAGGAAATAGATGACAGCGGGAAAACAAGGGATGTTTCTGAATAATTGAAAGTAGAGAATTGTGAGGCTAAAAGTATCTATTTGTTATAAAAAAATATAGAGGTAATATTTTACCTTACCAATATTAAAATTTCCATTTGTGTGTTGATGTAACTTTAATATTTTGTTACATGTTGGGGTTTATTCTGGCTCAAATTTTGTCAGTATTGACAACATTTTGATAATGAAAAATATTTATCAAAAATCTTCTTTCTTCTGATTAAATTTTTTGTCTTATTAGACAACAAACAAGGTCAACAAACAAGCATATAGTCTACCTGATAGAATACGTCGCAGCAGCTTATAGACGCTCTTAATATCTATATATTATAACTAGCGTGTTACCGCCTTGTTACGTGAAGATATTATGCCACGTTACCCAGTAATACTGCCTCTCTCACTCTTCATATCAGAATACTGCAATGCAAACACTAATGTTATTGTCTGATAGATATAGGCGAGAGTGAGGTTACCTCACTATCACTTATTTGTTTGCAAACGACCTTTGTATGACCTTTATATACTCATTGAAAAGTATCAAAAATTACGTCGGATGTATGAGTGAGTTGTTAAGTATAGTTTAATTTGCAGGGCTCAATTGAGAAAAGAATTGTTTTTTTTTATAGTTCCTTCTAAAATAATAATAGTTCTATCAAGCTTAATTTACATTGGTTATACCTGTATTAATACTTGTACTTCATTATATAAAACAAAGCCGCTTTCCGCTGTCTGTTTGTCTCTATGTAAGCTTAGATCTTTAAATCTACGCAACGGATTTTGATGCAGTTATTTTAAATACATAGATTACTTTATTCCATTTCCAGAGGAAAATTTATATGTATAATATAATAATAAATTCCCACAACATCTTATACATTGACCTGACTCCGTGGTAAGTCGCTTAAAGCACTTGTGTTACGGACGCCAGACAACAGAGGAATCACAAATATACTACTTAAATACATATATTTTACACCCATACACAGAGCAAACACAAATATCATCATATAAATATTTGCTCTGGGTGGGAATCGAACCCACGACCCCTGGTGCACAAGACAGGATCACTACCATCTGCGCCATCGGGCCCGTCATTATAGTAGATATAGTAGAAAAACTCTGATAATTTAAAAAAATCGCAAACGTTGGCCGAACGATCAAAATGCACTACAGTATTGTACACCATAAAAGTCTACAAAAATGTCCGCTGTGTCATATGTCCATCTCTTAGAGATAACGGACAATAACCTTTTTTATCCTCATTTTTCCCGTGCAGAGCCGGGGCGGATCGCTAGTTCCATATAAAATGATAAAACTCTATTAAACTCTATTCATCTACTCACTATTAAACTCTATTACAAAGCAACAGATCAACCTACACGAATCTGGAAAATTTCTTTAGTCAATTTTATACTCAATGGCTCTTTACTAAAGATTTATTGTTGATTGCAAAAGAGAGATTTGTTTATGGTGCATATGTATATATGATCCACCTTGAAATTGAACTCTGGAAATTTTTCAGAGTCATGTTTGTTTATTATTTTGTGATCATCCAAAAAGCATTTCTATTTCTACGTGTTACGCAATAACCGACTTTATGTCCAAAACAATAAGAAGAAAAAAAATAAGACACCGATTGAACTTAATGATAACTATGATCATTTAGTATAATATGTATTCATAAAATATCTCAAACAAGAGATGTGCAGAGTTTTGCATGACGTCAAACTCCATCGAGTATTTTTTTTGGTATTGCATAATTTCTACACGAGTCAAAGTTCAATTAAATTTAGTATGCACTCAAGCTCAAATAGACTTAGTACATTGACTTAAAGACACCGCAAAAATCAGACCAAAATATCGCATGAAAAAGAAAATGCGACAACTTCTTTTCAGCAAGCGTTCGTAAGACTGCGGGAAACTGGCGTCGCCAAACGCTATAGCGGCCGGCCATCTTTGATAATTCGAAAAACGAATCATACGGAACGCATAATTGTCTTCATGACTCGCACACTCTTTTTTTATAAACAGGTGAAGAATTTCTGCAATATAGGGCGACAGACGTCTTTAAGAGCTTATATTACATCGCGTGCTACGTTCGCTTACGCGGGCGGGTCGATATCACTGCAGTGGTAGAGTTTGTTCCGAGCCAGTCGCACGGATCACTGTGTGCGTCGAAGCCGGCTATTCGAATTTTGAACTGTGAGTACTATTTACTTTTTTATATATCGAAAAGGTTGAACTTTGGTTATTAACCTTACTTATACAACAATGGTTGAATAATTGTGAAATGAAAAATAAAAACCATTTTGTTTAGTGCTAATCCTGTTACCTAACAACTGAATTTTCCGAATGATAACAAAACAGACGATTTAGGATATAAGTCGTGTTTTTTAATTGAAGCAACCGAGGGTAAGGTATATTGATTCGTTTTTTGAATGTCGTGAGTCAATAATTCGCGAGTTTAAAAGGTCAATTACAATTTGAAAGTTAATGTTGGTAACCGAATAAATTAAGTAACATACCCAAATTAAACTGAAAACGAGAGTCCAAAAATATAGTAATAGTTATAGAACCTTTCACGATTTTTGCTTTAGTTATATGAAAAGTACTACGCTCACTATATAATCTCTGTTATTCTTTATCAATCCGTTTCGTTTTCACGTGGTAATTAATGTATTCTTTTATACGATATAAATGTTCAATTGAATAATGAATTAAATAAATTATGTTAATTGGCTAATAAATTATCGTGGCGCCCTGCAACAACTAAAGGGTTATTTCATACAATGAACGAAATTATTTACTTCAATTATGTAGTTGCCCTATTTGTAAGATCTTTGTGTAAGAAATAGTGGCGTCATAATTTGAGAATTAGTGCGACTTTTTAAGCATTTCTTTATATTTTAAAGAATGTTTTCATGTCATTTTTTGTATATTTCCATATTATTAGTTGCACAGCTTTAAACGTAGCGCCACAGTATAGTTATAGTTCTAATTTTAATCAGTATTTTATTTATTATTTCAATACAAGAGGCCGTTCGATTATGTTAAACTATAATTATTGCTGTAATCTCTCATTTGAAAAATTCGTGACATTCATTACGCAAGCAACATGGTTAAATATTACTTTGAAGCTTTATATCAAGATGTTGTCTTTTAATAGTTTTCCCATTATTTTTTATCGTTTTTGAATTTTAAATACGAAAACATATTTAAGTCTAGCTGCTTTTTAAAACTAAGTCTTAATGATGTTGTGTCTGTGATCAGTGTGAAATACTTTTCAATAGATACCCTTAGCTCTTTTTTATCACAATTGGACTTGTTAATTACCTACATTTTGATTATTGCGTCACTCTTTACTTCGGCTTATGTAACATCGTGTTTTTGAGTTTGAATATTTTAATTGGATAAACATTTGTGTTTGGGATAATGTGTTTGTCAAATCTATGATCTTCTAGATTCTTTAATATTGTAAAATAATCTGGATAGTATTTAAATAATTTATCTCGATATAAACTCTTCATTAATAATAAATATTCATGCATCCATTTTTTATTACCCAGGTCGATAAACAAGCGTATAGACAGCAGTGTTAGTAAGCGTCACTGCAGCCTTTATACGCTCGTGATAACACAAGGATATCATGAGTTACTAACTTTTTGATATGATGATATTATGTCACATTACCCAGTAATTTCCAGTAATTCTCACCCTTCAAACTGGAACAGCCATGCGAGCACTACTATTTGGTGTTTGAAATAGATGTTTACTTTGAAATTAATGATGTTAGTGTGTACTAAGAATCAGACGTTACAGTATGATCATTAATCAATTTTAAAAGAGATAATACAAATAACGCTTGACAAATAATTATTTAGACGTAGTCTATTTTTCAAACGTTAGGAAAACCGCGTTTAAAATTTGTTTCATTATGAGAAGTAAATGTTTTAAAAACAAAATGTAATTAAATTAGGAATTATATTTTCAGATATTGAACATTACTAATGACAATAATATGTTGGCCGACTATACTTTATTTAGTCTCACTATACTATGCTCAGGGAAAATGAGAAGCAATTTTTAGAATTTTTAAATAAAATTTACGAAAACACTAACAAAACCAACAAAACCTTCATTAAAATAAATGTCAGATAATATTTGCTTGATTATTTTCTTTTGCATCATATAACTAGGCTTTCTCTCGCAACATTTTCCTTCTACAGTTTATATCGTTGTAACACATTCCGCGTATATTATCATATCAGCCATAGAAGGTTCATAAGGTAAGGATAGGTAAGGGGAATTTTTACCCATAATTGCCACCCTGGGCTTGCGTGATGGCAATCGTCGAGCTCAACATTGCGATAAGGAGGTTGCTGCTCATCCTCATTCTTTAGTATATAGTTGCGCTTTTTCGGATGGATATACCTCCGTCAGTTTCAGTACCTTAGTCGCCGCTTACTGTACCTGCTACAGAAGATACTATTCTAAACCATCGGTACCTCCATATTCCGTACAAACAATCATATTTTTCTTTCCATATATATATATACAAGTGGACCATATGTATATATATATCCACACTAAGAATAGATTTTAAATTGTTGATCCTCAAGGGATAAAATAGGGGGTAAAAGATTTTAAGCAAGATATTCAGTAAAAAAATTCATTTAATATTTATTTCATGGTTTATTGGAATACACCCCCTGAAGAAGTATGATAGGGGTTGAAAGTTTTCAAGGAATATATATGAACTTGCTCCAATTTCTTTTAAGAAATATAATAAAATAAATTAATGTAATCTTAAAAGAACATAACGTTAATATTCAAACTTTCTTTGTAATTATACTTTTTTTGACAATTTACTTATAAAATCTGAGTTTGTGTAAAAATGCTAATAACAATGTACTATTACTATTAGCCAATGGAAGTCAACTGTTAGACATAGGCCTCCTCGAGAAATAGGGAAATTTTGCCACGCTGGTCAAGCGTGTTTGCAGTCGCAGAACGCAGCTTGTGCGATGGAAATGCTGCTGCCCATCCCCGACCTGTGCATTTGAGATAGACAGATTTGGATGGATATACCGTCATCTGTTGGTTATGGTACCTTAGCCGCCTTGACGACTCCTGATACATAGGCGCTATTCTAATCTGCCGATACTTCACGGCTAAAAACTAGTCAAAAGCTAAATTTTGAAAACCTCTTGCATACTGCTTGTCGTTTAATAGACAATTCATGTTTAACTAAATTTCAGTAAATCAATGTGTAAAAATAGATTCATTATTTTAATGAATTCAATGTATCTACCACCATATGTTTTAATGTATTTTAAGCCGTAAGGTACCACCAAAGTACCACCAACTAAGGCACCAGAACCGACAGATGGCGGTATATTCATCTAAAACAGTGCAGCCCAAATTCGCTGGGCGGGTATGGGCAGCAGCGTCCCCGTGGCGAAAGTTGCGCTCTGCTATTGCCAACGCGCTCTCTCAGCGCGGCAATGATGGGCAACAAACCCCCTTTGTTGCAGCAGGCCTCCCCAAGATGGGGAATTTTGTCCATAATTTAAGGCAGGTATAGCGTTGCTTCGGGAAATCTTTTGCCTATACCGCGCTGTTGCATTTGGACTCTGCTGCTTTAGGTGGATAATCCGCCAACCGGTTTTGGCACCCCAGTTGTATCTTATGACACTTGGTAGAGAGGAAAGTACGATTTTATTTTCCCAAGGTACTCCAAGGCAAGGTATTTATTTACATTTTATTGTACATCAAATTACAAAATACTATATAACCAATTAAAAAATTATACATTATGAAGTACAATAGTCGTCTTTATCGCAGAATTGCAATCTCTTCCAGGCAATCTTAGCCTTGCTTATTGCCACACTAGTCAATTATCTGCAGCGTTTATGAATTATTATTAGTGACTAGCTGTGCCCGCGACTTCGTCCGCATGGCATTTCGCGTTGTTTTTGTTGGGTACCATTCCTCTTTACCTTAACCTATATAAACTTTGAATGTCATGTTTATTTATATCGAATCAATGGCTTGAAAAATAAGTTTCAAGTTTCTATCTCCAAAAAAAAAGTTATACTTCCAACTTTTCATCCCCCCTTTCGACCCCTCATAACCCTTTATTCGAATAAAATAGCCCTTGTCCTGTTGCCCTTAAAATGTCCTTTCTCAGAGTCTAAAGATTGTTTGTGCCAAATTTCATCGTAATCGGTTGAGGGGTTTAGACGGGAAAGCGTAACAGGCAGACGGACAGACAGAGTTACTTTCGCATTTATAATATTAGTAAGGATAAGTAGGGATAGTAGGGATGACATAAGTGGCTTTCAGCAGTAGAAGTTCTACGGCTACTATGATGTTGATATTATCATCCAAGTTATTTTATCTATAGTTTTTCAGTGTCTAATCGAAAACAATCTGAATTGTTTCTAATTAAACAAAAATTAAAATAAAAACGACATATATGCTTTTACCCATATCTCCCTGTTGCATTTGAGCTACGCTGTTTTAAGTGGATATTCCGCCACCTGTCAGTTTGGGTACCTCAGTAGCCATTTACTATGTGTAGTACATACCGGGTGCGGTACATGGAAAATACTCCCGTTAGTCCACGGCAAAGGAATATAATATAATAATATTAATTTATTTATCTTTTTTCACATCAGAAATACAATGTAGACATGGCGGACATAATGCCTAATTGCATTATCCACCAGTCTACCATCAGACAAAACAAACACATAGATTATAAATATATAGTCAGAATTAATGAATTATTAATTCAACTAATATATATACTATAAAATACACATATTAAGATAACTATATATATACAAATACATAATATGCAACACTTTTATAATACAATAGAAGATATGTATGAAGGTGACTAAAACAATTAATTACAGAATAAATTGTGCAAGTGTATAAGACTCAATGTGAAATTAAAGGAGTATTGTAGCTATTTCCATTACTTCGAAAGAGCAAATCTATTCTAGACTAAACATAATATCTAATTTAAATTTAGATTTGGCAGTTAGCAGCATTATAGTACAAAATACACTTTATAAATAGAATAGACATAGACACTTTTAGGACTAAGTCCGGTTACCACCGGTTAAAACCACCACCGGTTAAAACTGGTTACAATAAGAAAATATATATATATAAAAGGCGAAGCTGACTAAATGACTGACTAACATATCAATGCAGGGCCTAAACTATATAGGTTAGAAACTTGAAATTTCGCAAAGTGGTTTTTTTTGTGAATTAGGGGAGAACTAAGAAAGGATTTAAAAAACCCACCCCCTAAGGCGTTAAAAAGGGGTGGGCAAAGTTAGAATGAAACTATGATGTATTTGAAGTTAATTCAGTGCAATTCAGTATGGAGGTTCTTTGTTATAAGTCATGAAATACATGTACAATATTTTTCCAAAAATCATCCCTTACCCCCTGTAAAGGTGCGAAGTTAGTATGAAAGTTTGCTAGTACAAGATTTGATACACACCTTAATGCGGGTATAGTCGCGGGGCGCTGCTAGTATGATATATAAATTGCAACACCAAAAAAAGAGAAAGCAGGGTTAACAAATTGTATGGAGGTACGTTTATTGATATCGCACGCAACCTTTGGCCCGACAGTTTATATTTTCATGACCTGATTTGAGTTCGAGGAGTTAATGGCTTTGAGATTGTAATAAGGTACGCAATAGGCCAGTGGCCCTTTTGTAAGGACCAGTCAAAAATAGCTGATGATGTTGAACAGTATATAATGCATATATGTATTAGCTGAACCGGCATTTGTACCACCTTATGTATGATCAAGATGTCTGGAATGACACCTTAAATACAATATTTTTATTTAATATTATAATGGACATATTCAGTTTATTTATTTAATCTTAGCTCTTTTTTATTATATTAAAAGCATATGCTTCTCGTGACAGTAAGCGTAATCACATCGTATACGAGCAGTATTATCACAGGGATATCACTATTTCAATGCCTACCTTGTGACTTAAAGATAACTGAACATTACCCAGCAATTTCACTGCCTCTCTCACCCCTCGAAACGGAATACAGATATGCAAATGCTTTATGGCGATAGAAATAAGTGACGGTGACGTACCGATGTGAATTTTTGATACGGTATAAACTTTTCTAATGTAAATTAATAAATATCTCTCACTGTAAGTACAGTGGGAGGTACTATTTTACTCGGTGGTATCGTAAAAAGCGACTGACGTATCGAAACCGATGGCGGAATATGACCCGAAACAATGGTGCTCAAATGCAACATACCAGTCATTTGAAGATATTATGTCACCTTCCCTCTCACCCTTCAAAGCGGAGAATAACAATGCAAACCACTTTTTGGTGATGATACAACGCAGACTACTTTTTTTTGAGCTCGAAGTATCTATGGAAAGATCAAAAAAATTAATTAGTAAATGAATATATACAATATCTCATGCATTGACCTTACTCCGAGATATGTCGCTTAAAGCACTTGTGTAACAGACATCAGACAGCTTCTGAACTGAGGAACAGAGGAATCACAAATGTACCACTTAATTACATATTTAACATCTAGACAGTACAAACACTTCATAATTCAATTCATAATTGTTTGTCCTGGACGAGAATTGAATCCGAAAACAATTCAAGATTTATATTTAAAAAAATCGTCAAGGCAATATTTTTTTTAGTATTTGCACAGTTTTATAGTTTTTTTGAAATTAATTGGGTTTGTAATTTTTAAATTTTAAGGGGTATTTCACATATATTTTAGTACACATAGTCACACAGCTCTTTTCTTAAACCGCAGATTTTAGAATATCCGTTAAAACAAGCCTTTTATGGCTCCTCTTAAGTCTAGGATTGACATCGCTAGCTTATTTCAATAGAATTGTATGGTTACGTAATGCAAATTTCATATATATATAGCAGTATTAGTTATTAACCTTAAGTATTAAAGAAGGGCCAGGTTAGAAGTATCACGAATAACTAAACGTGTATGAAAAGACTAATGCGAGAAAGGGAAGCAAGAGAGGTAGGTGTGCCAAGATCGTAACAAGTGAAGATCCATCGTCTCTGCCTACCCCGATGGGACACAGATGTGATGTATGTATAGCAGTAAACCAAGATCCTTAAATATTGGCTTGCAAGATTAGGAAGGATTCTACAAATGGTTCGTTTTTTTTTGAGAAATAAATACTTTATGGCTGTCTACACTGTTTTCTCAAATAATCGAGCCATAATGTAACATAGACTCTATGTACACTATTCTATGAGCTACGGTTTTAAGTTTATTAAGGGCATAGACAAAATTATTTATTTTATGCTTTAGGTTTTTAGTGTAATTTTATAAAAAACTTCATAAAATACTTGTTAACGGCCTGGGAATTTTTTATACATATCAAGGGTAAATTAGGCAAATTAAATTTGAATTAATTTTTTTTTGTGAAAAAATACTTGTAATATTAGTAATTAGAATCGGAATATGATGTCATAAATTGGACAGCTCTATGTAGGTGACTATAGTACATGCATTCCAAATAATAAAACAGTTTCTGACTTTCCAATGTATCTGAGCTGGAGCAATCATGAAATAATGCAATAGTTAGGATCGTGGGTGGGATCGCGGATACGGGCAGTTATATTATAAAAACTCGTTAACTGCTTCTTGTACGAAAGATGCTACGATTGCGAATATTGTTCAATTTAAATTTGCTGTCACTAACTATCTATTTCTGTATTTTTGTTCCACTTAATTTGGTCCCTGTCCGAGAAATGGGTGCCGGTTGAGTGGCTACATAAAAAATATGAATTTGAAAACGTTTGATTGATTCGATGTGTAGTGCTATATACTATTTAACTTTTCACTCCTCTCCTATTTCCGGCAAATCCAATTTGCCGGCAAAGTAGAAAAGTACCTCCCACTACACCAAGAGTCGTAAAAGGTGACTTAGGAACCAGTACCGACAGATGGCGGTATATCCATCCGGAACAGTGCAGCTCAAATGCACAGGGTGGGGATGGGCAGCAGCATTCCTGTCGCGAAAGCTGCGCTCTGTGATTGCCAACACGCTTGCCCAGCGCAGCAAATTTGGGAAATATTTCCCATTTCTTGGCAAGGCCTATATCTAGCAGTTGACTTCCAATAGCTGATACGATGATGTTGCATATAATTTTTATTCGTGATTTAATATTTCTGATTTTATATTTATAATTATTTTATCATCAACATATCAGCAATATAACTGCTAATACGTTGATCATACGTCGACTGCTGGTTATAGGCCAGCCCAAATAATCTCCAATAGTTTCGGTTGTATGTGACTTGCGTCCAGCGCGATCCTGTGGTTTTAGTTATATCGTCTATTCGTTATTTTATATATATATAAAATAACGTACATCAGAGCATAGGGTAAGTAAGCATAGGGTTCGTGCCATAGTAAGCGTCACTGCAGCCTAGTCCAGCCAGCCGTAACTATTATTACCATTATCGTTGCCAACCTTTAATTTGAAATAAAATAATAAATATTTATATTTATTATTTTATTTCAAGTCTTTTATATTTTATAAAATTTATTTATTCTAAAACAATTTCTATATTTATCGTATACCTGTTTGTCCTGGGCCCCACCCAGGATAAATATCGAACCCACGACGTCCATTGCCGGTCATAAGCCTCACCAAATCTAAGCTAGAACATGCGGTTTTATATCGCTTGAACTTCCTGTGAACTACCTGTCCATCCGGCATAAGCTTGTGTCACGCTGCGCTTTCTTGGATGTGACTGCTATTCGAGAACCTTGCTCCCCCATCGGCCATCGGTTCGTCAATTTATGTGCCCCATTACCACTTCAGCTTTGTGATTTGGTGAGCTATGTCGACAAGTTTCGTTCTACTAAGGATATCTCTAATTTTGGATCACGCAAGGAGACCCCGTGCATAGTTAATTAGTTATCGCTCGCTTAGTGTCCTAAAGCTTCTTTATGAAGCCCACAGCTAGCAACCACGTCTCAGTGCTGTAAATCATGACTGACATAACACAAATGGTTAAGAACTCTTGTCTTAAAACACTTGTCCCAAATTTACCGAACACAACCAATCTGAGTTGGATTCAGTGATTGAAATTACCACCATTAATAAGTAGATCCGCCGTAAGGTTCCGGTATAATAGAATAGTCTCTCTCCCTGCACCAGGTGTGGTAACAGGTACTAGGACCGACATATGGTGGTATATTCATCTGATACAGTGTCTCAGCTCAGCTCAATAGCACGGAGCGGGGGGGATAGGTAGCAGCATCCACCGTCGCGAAAGCTGCGATCTGTGATCGCAAAAACGTTCGTCCATCGCGGCAATTATGTTGTACAGGCAGTAGATACTGAAATTAATATTTAATTTAGTTACATTTAACGTTGAATTATGTCAAGGCAAGTCTAATCTAGAAAACATTTCAAAATCATCAAATATGCATTGAATGGCTAATTGATGACCCTTTATTCCTATTGTCAATTGGTATTGGGATATTGTAGTTCTATTTTAAATTATTTCGTAATCTTGTGCTATCTTTTAAAGTATCGTAAAGACATAAGAGTTAAAAAAAATAAAGAAGGATTGCACCCAGCTTTACTAGTGCGGTTAGTATTTAAAAGTGCACGCACTCACCGGCAAGTGCATTAGACTGCATTTTCAACGCACTTACCGGCAAGTGCATTGTACTCTAATGAATATGTAGAGTTCGTGATCGAGTGAGTGAGAGGGTGTGAGCGAAGTATTAATAAAAATAACAGAACTATATGCACATGAAAATATATATCAACTATAATAAAATTAACGGACGGACTTAAGTAAAATGTATTTGATGTAATAAATAATTACGTAGACTACTTGTAAGTATTCTTTATAAAAATGATGGTGTCATACAAAATATATTGCCATACCCATGCGGTTGAAGTTGCGAGAGGGTGCAAAAAAACTGGTTGAACGAAATGAAATAAATAAAATGGCTAACTATTCTAACTTCTTTGTTCGTAATATTAATAGTATAGGTTATTGTGTCATCGAAGGCCTTCTATTACATTTTTAATACACTTTCTTTTGTAAAACCAGTATCTTCAATTTTCACAATTTTTCTACATCATCTCATATATTGACCTGACTCCGTGGTGAATCGCTTAAAACACTTGTGTTACGGATGCCAGACAACGAAAAAAGAGAACAAGAACAAGAGAAATCACAAAAATACTAATAAAATACATATATTTAACACCCAGAGACAGAACAAACACAAATATCGTCATGTAAATATTAGTTCTGGGTGGGAATCGAAACCACGAACCCTAGCGCACAATATAGGAACACTACCATCTGCGCCATCGGGTCCGTTATTACTAGAAAATAGGTTAGAAATTTCTGATAGAAGGGTGACAACCTTTGAATGCAGACAACCTTTGTATGAGGTTTACCTCTAGTACTTTTCTATTTTGGTATACACAAATTGTTTAGGCTACCGTGCCCAGGCCACCTAAACGAACCTGCCATTACAAAATACATCGGCCAATGTCATTGCGTCATATCCATTTCAGTCAAGCTAGTCTAATAAATTCCAATGGACCTACACCTTACCGTCTGACACTGCAGGCATTGTGACGTCACCCGCGAAAGGCGATGTAACATTTCGTACGATCTACCAAGGTCAAGAAAATCTAGTCACTATAAAACAAAAATGTTTAAATATAACGACACGAACCGGTAGATTAGAATACTACCTCCCCCTGAACCAGATGTCGTAAGAGGCGACTAAGGTACCGGAACCGACAGATGGCGGTATATCAATCCGCAACAGTGTAGCTCAAATGCGCAGGGCGGGTATGGGCAGCAGCATCCCCGTTTCGAAAGCTGCGCTCTGCAATTGCCAACACGCTTGCGAAGCGCGACGATTATGGGCAAAATTCCTTCTATTGGAAAGGCTTATGTTCAGCAGCAGACTTCCAATGGCTGATATGATGATAATGATAACGATACGGTGTATATACAAAACTAGATTCGTATAGCTAGCGTACTTCTTAATCTCTTAGAGTTAACTAGCAGCGCCTTGCGGTTTTACCTGCGTTAAGTTCTAAAACTTTTATCCTAAATTTGCACCTACAGTCTAAGTTTTAATAAAAAACGCTTAAACTGAGTTCCATTTGAAAAACTTGATAACTTGAGGTAGACCTCGTACAAAACGTCGTCTGCATTGGTACCTCACCCTCACCTTTTTCTGCCCCCAAATGGCAGCATTCGCATTACTGTGTTCTAGTCTAAAGAATGAGAGAGGCAGTTAATTTACTGGTTAATGTGGCATAATATCCTCAAGTCACAAGTTTGGCAACGTGTTAGTGATATCCTTGTGATATTACGAGCGTCTATAGGCTGCAGTGACGCTTACTATCACGTGGACTGTTTGTCGACCTAGTTAATAAAAAGCAAAAAAAATAAAAACAACTTTTTAGCTCTCCCCTGCGTTGTATTTGATATGTGCATTTTTAGCTGATAACCCTTATAGTTTAGCCCTGCTTTGATTTGTCAGTCAATAAGTCAGATTCTCCTTATATACATACATATACATATACATATACATATATATATATATATATGGCACTCTTGACTTTATCAACTAAAAATAATATATTTCCTGCAATTTTAGAAACATCGCCATTATTATTCTAAAAAGTTTTCTTTCCAAAAAAGGTCATCGGATCGTGTACTCAAATGTAATTATTTACGTCGATGTTGAAGGGTCCACGCAACAACGTATGTTTAGTGTTTGGTTTTTAGCCGAAGCCCTATCTGGACGCTAGTATCGACGAGGTTTTCACTGGCATAGCGCAAACACTGCTGTCTGGCGGTAGAACTAGTTGAGAGTAAGGTACCGATACAGACGGTCCTCTATATAGAAAAAAGCCAGTTTTCGCCAGTTTTTGCCATATTTTTGCTGCTCTGCTCCTATAAATTGTAACATGATGTTGTATAGCCTTAGTTACTCCTCATTATATTTACAATCTGTCAGGGACAGCTCCGGCAAATCGGTCCAGCTTTTTCAGAGATTACTTAAAACAAACAGACAGACAAATATACAAAAATTAAAATATATATATATTTTGCTATATGTAGGTACTGTGTGTTTCTGTTTTGAAATAAACAAATATTTTTATAATACAACAGACACTCATATTTTATTTTTATGTATTGATTGGAAAATTTTCAAGCGTCTTACTAGTATGTGTCCTCGGACGAAGCCACACGCCACCAAATACGATTTACATGAACGGAAGGTCGTCATCAAATTGACGACGTTAATATCGTATCGGAATATGTAAAACTAACATAGTCCCTTCCTTCTATATTTTTCGCTGAGTATTTTTGGGTTGCTATCAACGAATTGAAGTCACGCGATACTCGATTTCGGTGTTTCACATTTGAGTTGGCTCTCTTTAAATAATTATATATTATTTATTGTGGTGCCTTCTGTCGCAGTTTTGCTTATTCTTGCATAATAACAACTATCAAGCAGCTTTAGTTCAAATTTTATAGGCCGGTCCTATGTTATAAATGCGAAAGTAACTCTGTCTGTCTGTCTGTTACGCTTTCCCGCCTAAACCTCTCAACCGATTTTGTTGAAATTTGGCACAGACAATCTTTACACCCTTAGAAAGGACATAGGCTATTTTTGAATTTAAAATAAGGTTTGTGAGGGGTCAAAAGGGGAATGAAAGGATGTATGGAAGTATCGCTATTTTTAGATCTAGAAACTTGAAACTTATTTTTCAGGCCAATGATTCGATATAAATAAATATGATATTCAAAGTTTATATTAGTTAAAACAAAGAGTTATGGTCACGAAAAACTATTGCTTTACTGCATTGCACTGCTAGTAAGCTATAAAATGGCCAATACTAGACAAAGGCCTCCCCGAAAAATAGTGACTTTGCCTATAGTTGCCGCGCCGGGCTGTCGTGGTGATAACCGCAGGGCGCAGCTTGGCAAGGGGTATGCTGCTGCTCATTCCCGCCCTGTTACATTTCAGCTACACTGTATTGCATAGATATATCGCCATTTTCGGTATAACTAACAGCTGGACATGGGCTTTCTCAAGGAAAGAGGAATTTAGCTTATAATTGCCATCGTCTGTCAGTGTTGGTACTTAAGTTGCCTCTTACGACACCAAGTACAGAGCGAGGTACAATTCTATCATACAGGTTTTGATAGCCCACAGATTTTGATTTAATATTGAAAGTGGTTATCTATGGATATTGATTGCACATTTTAATTCCATAAGGAAATTTCGAACTGAACACTATTATAGATTATTAACTATAACCTCGGAGAAATGACATATGCAATACACATTTATGATTATTAGCTAACGATATATGGAAACGAATTATCGATCTTACTTAATAGGCGTCCGTCCTTTTCCGTAAAGTCCGTAAAATTTTCCGTAAAGAAATATGTCCTTTAAGATTACTTATTATTAGTAATAATAAAAATAAGTATACTCTTGTAAAAACATATCAAATAATATAAAACACACCTTAAATATTTGTACGTAACGATTTCATACAGACGCGCGTATGCACGCAAAAATCTTCATATTTTTTTATTGTAGCCTACATTTACAGATTTCTGACATACATAGCTTATATACATAATTAATATAAACTAGACGGTAACCTGGTAAATGTGTACGTAGTATTAATGGCTGGCATATATCTAATGTAATAAAAATTAATAATTCTATGCGATTTAAATTCTGACTGATTGATTCAGCCGTGAAGTACCGGCAGAGTAAAATATTACTTCCCTCTGTAACAGGTGTCGTAAGAGACGACAGATCCGACAGATTGCGGTATATCTATCCGAGACAGTGTTGCACAAATACACAGGGTGCTAATATGAAGCAGCATCCCGGTCGTGAAAACTACGCTCTGTGATTGCCAACTCTTTTGGGAGGCAATTATGGGCAAATTTCGCCCTTTGACAGGAAGGCCTATTTCCAGCAGTGGACTTACATGTAAGCTGTAATGATAATGATGATGATGAAATTCTGTGCATTTACCGACTGTAATAATAAAACAAACAAGGTCAATTCAATTAACTTTTGCATAATAATTAATTGACTACTTTAAGATAAAAAAATACATCGTGTAGATAAAATTAATCGGTGTTTTGTTATTCATTTTACACTAGCTGTGCTCGCGACTTCGTTCACGTAGAATTTGATAGCATAGCTTTTAATCGGTAAAAGTTCCCTCTTCTATTATTTTTGCGTAACTTCAGCTATTAACGGAGCGCACGCAACGAAAGCTCTAAAAACGTAAATTTTTCGCCCGTTTTATCTACATTGTTGATTGATGCTCTGCTCCATTTAGTCGTAGCGTAATGTTGTATAGTCTATGTTACTCCTTATTATATTATCTATCTGCCAATGAGAGTCTCATAAAATTCGGTCAAGCCGTTTGAGAGATAATATCCAACATTTTGTTATATGTACCGTGTATAATTCCTTATGCATTTAGTAAAAAGCAGTTATTTTAATATTAAAAACAATTTTATTGATGTATCATTTAGGTAACTCAACAGACGTTGTCTTTTAACTATACATATATGTTTATCACGAATAATATTCCGACCATAATTGTGGTCTAACTGTACACAGTAAGCGAACATTGATTCAAATCGGTTCAGCGATTTCGAAGTTCATTCCATAATAAATACGACGTCTTAGTAAATTGAATAAATCTGATAGCATAAAGTTTTAAATAAATGACCTAGGTCCTAAGTAACAGTCTATAGGTGTCAGTTTTATATGTATTGAAATGTTTAGTTAAGCCATAGCTAAAGTCGGATGACCGGTCGTTACCTCCCTAGAGCTTTTCTAAGGCTTCACGTTTAATAGGTTATGGAATTGGACTCAATAACTGAAACTACTGTTATGTTTATCGAATATTACGACAGAGGGCGTTGTGCTTATATCATTGATAGAAAGCAAAATGTTATTATTTTTTCGCTCGATAAACAAGGCTACAGTTTGCACGATAGTAAGTGTTTCCGCAGCTTATAGACGCTAGTAATATCACTAGCGCGTTGCCAATCTTGTGAAATGAAGATATCATGCCAAATTACCCAGTAATTTCACTGTCTCTCTCACCCTTTAAACCCGGAATATAGCAACGTAGACACTGCTGTTTGGCGGTAGAAATAGGTACCAACGCAGACGACCTTTGTATAAAGTCTACGTCATACAATACCTATTTACGTAAATAATACATATTTATTTCATATACATATATACATACTTACGGTTTGATCGCGTATCTTATCAGGTGAAAGTTATAAATGACGTGACCCAATATTTTTCGGCAAAGTCGTGGCTTTGATCGCCATCTCACTAAAGCTTTAAGTGTATAAAAAGAATGAGATGTAGGATTAGTAAAAAAACTAAAAAATATATAAACAATAAAAATTAAGAAATTTTCTAACTTTTACGCGTAGAACGTAGCATCTCGACGGGATTGCTGCTGCCTTTTCCCGCCCCATTGCGTTTAAGCTACACTGCTTCGGAACGATATACCGCAGTCTATCGGTTCTAAGGACTCTTGGTACAGGAAGAGGTACTATTTTACTCTACCGGTACCACTCAGTAACTAGTTAAAGTTAATAATGAAAAAAAAATTTCACACTATATCTTACCACTTATTATCGCTACAAAGTAATATCTCATATTGTAAGGATAAATAAACCTTGGGAAAAAAACATACACAATGAGTGGCTTTATCGCACGAAACAATCTTTTCCAGTTGACTAGAACAAGGAAAATAAAAATAAGTGTTTATTAAATATTTTTAGTGACTAATTTATAATAAGAAATTAACTTACCTATACTATACTATATTTGAAATCAATTAAAAATATATATAATATATGATTTATTAATTATTTTTCGGTTCGCACTATTATTCAAGTGGAATTTTTATTGTTTTTGGGAATTCTACAGAGACCGAAAAAAGAAAACGAAAGTACATAATTTAATAAAAATGATAAAAAATTAAAAGTAAGTTATGTTTATTTTCAAGCCTTTTTGTTATTTTTTATTATAAATTCATCAAAATCACTTCACTGACTAAGCCGAGAGAGTATAAAACAGACTGATATGTTTTTGTCGTTAGAATAGAATAGAACAGACTGTCTCGGATGGCAGGCAGTATTCGAACCCGCATTTTTCCCATATCGGAGAATTCCACTACAGTTGTGCGACCGAGACTGTAGCAGACAAGTCGATATAAATTTATAATATGAGTGTTGTTTTTTTTTACATATCTACTTGGAATGTATGAGGTTTTTATTTTTCGTAAAATATTTGAACCAAGGACTTATTTTGTCCAGTACAACTACAAAGGTACTACGCTTACAAGCTTAATTGTTGATCGATGACCACCAAAATAGATATCAATTTCGTTCTATTTTGGTCGTACCGCGTCACTTCACTTTTGATGGTTGACCATATTATATACTTGTATAAAGGTACAAACAATGCTATTCATAGCGCTCAGACCCCGCGAGCCCCGCGGGGGCGATCGTAGCTACACGTGGTCGCAGGTCGCTTACTTATATCGCCTTCGCAATAGGTTCGTCTGAAAAAAAACTTTGTTCATTTTATAGACGGGAAAGCTTATGAATGGATTGATGTTTTGCTACTTTCACGCTGGGTTATCATAATTGGATGAAACATGATACACAGATTACTAGTAATCTAGAAATATATATATATTGCACCTAAAACATTTATCTGTGGAATTAATCATATCTGGCTTGTTATTTTTCTCAGAGAATAACATAGATAACAGACATAAACTCTTCCCGGATTAACAAGAATTCCGAAACGATGATATTTAAAGTGATGATAGAAAGTTAGTATAGTAATTAAGACGAGATACACCTTCTTTCGAAGCCCTCTAGTTAATATTTTCATTCCCACCTATTTTTACCATACGTCAATGCTCGCTTTTCTGTGTTCCAATTTAGCGGGTAAGAGAAGTAATATGATTTTGATTGACATGACACCCTTAAATCGTAAGGTTCCTTGAAATATGACACCAGAAGCAGCACAGAGTTACAGTAATCATTAGTATTAAATAGCGTATGCTTGTGTCTTATCCTAGTAGCATAGAAAAAGCTAAAATAGCAAGTCAGTAAACATTTATTTAAGGTTTACAGTAAAGAACCTTTAAAGTTACTTTAGACTTCGTACCCGTGGAATTGACTTTATATTGAGTGTGGGAACTCTTTGAGGATATTAAGGATTACCGGGGATTGAATCGATAGCTTCGGTAGATAGATTTGCCGTGAGGAAACCGGCGGAGTAGAATAGTACCTCCCATTGAAGTGCCGGAACCGACAGATGACGATGTATCCATCCGAAAAAGTGCAGCTTAAATGCACAGGGTGGGGATAGCTGCACTCTGCAATTGCCAACACGCTTGCCCAGCGAGGCAATTATGGGCAAAAGTCCTTTCTTGGAGAGGCATATGTCCAGTAGTGGACTTTCAATAGCTAGGATGATGATCATGATGATGGATTGATAGCCGTGAGGTACCGGCAAAGTAAAATTGTACCTTCCTCTATACCAGGTGTCGTAAGAGGCGACAGAGGTACCAGAACCGATAGATGGCGGTATATCCTTACGAAATAGCGCAGTTTAAATACTACAAGGTGAGAATGGGCAGCAGCATCCTCGACGCGAAGTTGAGCTCCGTGATTGCAGCGTGGCAGTTATGGGCCAAAATCCCCATATCTTAGGGAGGCCTATGCCCAGCTGTGGACATTTTTTGGCTGGCATGATGATCGGGGATGTTTATTCTAAGGGCTCAAGAATACATGTGTATAAGAATCAATACAATGAACCGGTGCTCTTAATTAATTTACCGTACAAGTCGTGGAAAAAACAACATACCAGACTTTTAAAGTTCTTTTGTGTGAAAATGTTTTGTATTTACGCTGTCCCGGTTATATACAAAATATAAACGTTTATTTCATCAACTTAGTCTAATACAATAGTAAAAAATGGCTGCCTTTTAAGCAAAATATGTATTTTTTTCTAGACTCAAACTAGGCATTTAATGTTCGATCAGTCGCAGTTGATACTAGGACCCCATAGTAGCCGAAGATTTCCCTATTAAGTTTGAATGAATATGCATATTCCAAGTGTTTATTTATAGTGGCGTGCACATAACGAGATGTAGACATTTCAAACCTTGGCTCTTTTACCGGACATCTAACGGTGATTTCCATTATAATGCCATCTGACAATGAACCAACACATTGACACACAAAACTCTAATACACCTGACCTGACAGACAAATTCTCTTCACGGACTTTCAACAGCAATTTAAAAGGACTTTATCTAGACGACATAAAGCCTGCTTTCTCCCTAACCCCTTTCCAGTCGAATGCAATGCGCATTTACGACCTTATAACGAACGGGTAAGGTCGGAAATATTCTAAATATTCTTAGTCAGGCAATGAATCGTTTGAAATAAATTGATCCAATATGTCGCAGCTAGCAATTGAACATAGTGACATCACATTACTGACTTACTGTGACCACTTTCGTATATTCTAGGTTTTATTAAGTGGACGACCCATCAAACTTTAACTGCTATTTCCTAGAGTTCCAGTACTTATCAATTTACGTGGAGCTTTAGTCTGACCTTTTACAGTATATTAGTTAACTCTATCTTAAATATAATTTTGTGTCTTTAAATTAAATTAGATATAGTAAGTACATTTACAAAAATAAAATTAAAGAACTGACATTTTCATATGTTATACGTTATAAGGTTTTTAAATAGAATTAGTCAAATCGGTCAGTTCATTTGCAATGCCGTCATCAAGAGAGATAGGACTTTTTTAAATATATATATATATATATATTTGTGTCATACACTTAGGTGATAGAGCAGACTTTTAGACATATTAGGCAAATTGTAATTTATAGCGAAATTTTTAGTCAATTCTGTTTGTGTCTAAATTAAGGACGCACTAGTAAAGCTTTGATTGGATTTGGTGCCTGTGGGCTATATATACTGCCTTGTTTTAATTAGTATGACGGACAATTTTTTTTTTCACTTATTGATCTGTCGGTTTAGATACCAAAGTGAATTAATACACGATCAGATATTTTACAGACAGATACGACACATAAATTATCCTGTATTAAGATTTCCTGTGTGTCTTAAATCATGAATCATGAACCGAAATAATCGATAGTTCTAAACCAACTTAACATTTAATACGACGCTTGGTCACCTCGTACAATGCATAATTATGTTAGCACTCACTAATTGAATTTGTGTCCCTGTTAGCAAACATGACTTGACGAACTATATTCTAAATAGGTCGTAATGGTATAAATAAACATTGTTTGAAACCACAGGTTCTGAAAAAATGTACCACTACAACAATTTTAATATCTAACGATATACGATAGATAACAAATGATGATATTAATTCTAATAAAAACATTAAAACTCCGTTTCTTGAACTTTGTAACATTAACATTTCTTAACTAACTTATCAGTCGATAACTTATCTATACGTACAAAGAAATGACGAGCCTAATAAGAGACCAATAGTCAAAGAATGACTTTAAATACAAGAAACTAATAAAAAATAAAATAATTAAACTTAGATCCAAATTACACTTACAATCAAATTCAACTTCATAGTAACTCTTTCACAAAACTCTTCTGAAACGGTACATAACTCTCACCTATATCTATTAGCTATAAAATTACCTGGTAACGTAACATTTTATAACAGGCTACAGCCGACTATTATCGTCTACCATAACAGGGACTATACGGATATTTATAACATTAATAATACATTATTAAAGACTACAATACAGAAATGAACAACAAATTTCCAAAGTCATGAAACATTGTCGGTTTGAAAAGTATTTCAGGGCAAAAACCCGAGATTTTCACCTTTTTTTTTAAATTTCTGTGTTAATTTCATTTATATTAGCCATAAGACCGTGTGAAATAAGGTAGGAGGAGAGAAATGGGGAACTCTAGTACATTTTTGCTACGTTGGATAAGCGTGGTGATTAACAAACGTAGACGAGAATGCTGTGGCAAATATTCGTTGACTGTTTACAGTACAACATTAATCATTGATATTAAAACCGTATACCTGGCAGATTTAGTATGAACCACCTTTATATAGAGGGTGGTGATTTTCTACTCTGTACCTCAAGCTAGGTGGTAGCATGTCTAAACAAAAACAACAGAGTTAATAACGAAACTACACGAGTTTCACCGCAATAGAACGAAATTGGTGTCTAGTTTTGTTGTCATTGATTGATGGGTCAAGACACAGTAATTGTTATGCTCGTGTCAAGGACCCAAATTGAAAACTTGTTCTATTGGGAAAATAACAACTAAAATTATACTTTGTTCTAGCGCCAAGCAAGGATTTCTTTTCTAATTTTTAAGAGAAACAAAGGTATATTCTTTCAAAAAACAAACTTCCACACATTTGTCCTCTCCTCTCCTATAAAATTGGAATGTTATTTTAAAAAGTTATTGTTTAGTTCGCTGAGATTATGATTACTTATTTATGCAGTATTTCGCGTAAAAACTTAAAAAATGCTAATTTTAATAAATCTATTGTGTGAAATTGAATCGATATTTTGTAAGCCTAAGTAAATCCTTATTATATGAGTTATTTGCCAGAGAAAGTCTCATCAAAATCGCTTCAGCTGTTTTAGAGATTACCTCAAATAAACAAACAGACAGATAAAAATTAAAAATAAAGCATATTTTGTTATATGTACCGCTTAAACATCCATATACATTTAGTTAAAAGCAGTTATAACAAAACAGACACTAAAATTTTATTTTTATTTATTGATGTACATACACGTAATTCGATGTGTATAGATACTGAAAATTATTCCGTCTTCATAATTAACAATTCTTATTGGCGTTATCTAATTTTAATTTCTTATGATGTACCCTAAACGCCTGTCACCTGGAAACAACAATCAATGCTCGTTTTGCAATATTGCTTTGTTTATAATAAGCTACAGTCAGCTAATATCACCTACCAGAACACGCACCATACGGATATTTATCAAATTAGTAATATATAATTAAAAACGACTGTTAAAATGGGTTTGAAAAGTTCTAGGGCTAAAATTCCAGATTTTCACCTTTTTTATCATAAACATTATTTGCGTTACCTAAGGTTATTTTCATTTATTATGATGAACCCAAGCGCCTGTCATTTGAAAACGACAATCAATGCTAGGACTTTTTGCAATATTGCTATATTTTTATGTTAGGCGTTTGTATATTGATGATATTGTGTTCTATGCTTCTTTATTCCTAAAGATATTATAGTCAAATAAAGTAAAACTTTATTTAAATGTATGTAAAATCGTATATATAATATTATATAATTACGTAAGGGTGCGAGCGGTTGTAGGTTTTTCTATAATTTTCTTTAGTATTAAACTGAAGGAATTATATAACACTTCACTATAACTAAAATGAATTCGTGGGTCTAAAGTAAAAATGAGATTAATTTATTTAACAAATCATTGTAAAAATTCAACTATTTAACTTACTATCTTTTAAATAAGCCGACCTGGCCAACATTGTTCTGCCATAATTTTTTTTAATCATTAAATTACTAATATAACTATTCAAAAAAGGCATTGGAGGTAGGAGGGTCAAAATGTAGGGGATTATGTGTTTTTAATGCCATAAAAAAAATATCTATTTTTCCTTAGTGAAGCCATCACAAGTGAACGACTTGAACAATTTCACTGTATTTATGTTGTGTTTATTATTGTCACAAGACGGTTCTTATATAAGAAAATATTCAAAGAATAACGCGAAAGATTATAAAATTAAAGAATACTTAACCATATTGAACACGCAATCTGTCAATTATATGTCAAATATCAATATGTTACATTAAAAAAGTTTTTTTTACAATTATCCAAAAGTATTTTAATCAATAACAAGAAAAAAACTAAGAATATATCATTGTATCAAATAAAATGTATTATTAATTTACTAATTCGAACTAAATAGTCATCGTTAATACAGTCATTGTACGTTGGGTCAGTTTGTCATAAAATAAATTTAGAAAGAGTTTAGGAGTCCTCCACCAGGCTTAGAAGAAAGGCTAAGAAAAATAGATTACAACCGATTTTCTGACCTACCGTGTCCAAATCGGAATAGCTATTACGAAAGAGTATGGTAGCTAAAATTGTGTCACGTGAATTTATATACGAGTATTAGATTGACGGATCATAAAAAAGGTTTGAACGCATACAAAAAACTAAATGGTGAAAATTTTGATTAAAAAAAAATTACATGACATTTCATTAAGACAGTGGTTGGTCTTTGTTTTCTAAGTAAATAATATGAGATTGCATTGATTTACAGATACAGAAAAATCGTCAATATGAGCTACTTGGAGAAAATGGATAAGTATTTGGACTCGCTGAAGGTTGGCAAAAGTAAGTACCTACTATCTGGTTGCTACAAAATTCAAACGAATTATGCAGACGACTGCGGAAATATTCCGAATTTAATTAACAATATTACTATAAATTCATAATATAAACTTAAAGTTATGAAATTGATGTGTATAACTATTTTTTTATTTTATCAGTAACGGTAAAAACCTAACTAATTTATCTCAAAGTAACTTAAAATACGTCAGTTGCGTGGAATGATCTGTTCAAAAATTGCAATGATAAGTTCGCAGTTATTTAGAAGTTAATGTAGCTTTTCTTAACTTCAGTTTCTTTCTTTGCTTCAAATAACGTGCAGTTATTACAAAATCTTCTATTTATTCGTTTACTTGACGGAAAATATTCAAATCCACTGACAAAGTAAGACGTCAAAAATCACTTACACTATACCGAACTACGAAAATATTATTGCTTTACCAGACTAACCTTAACATGTATTGCGGCCATAAAGCAAGCCGCCCGAGAGCAGTATGCAATACATTCTGATGTACTGGTTATATAATTTTACCGAAATTTGAATAATGCCTTGCGATTTATTTAAAATTTCAACACATAAAATTTAAAAGCGCATATGTGCTCTGATACCTTCCATCTTTAGACTAACGAATGTGTTCTGATTTAACATATGCCTACCTATTAAATTTTTACAAAGAACCCTTATGTAACTGACTTGAAATACTTCATCTATATCCATACGGATACATTCACGATCAATCACAAACTTTACTTTTTATGTTAGTAGATATTAATTGAAACTGTACATAATAAGAACCCTTAAATTTCCAGGCGCATTAGTAGACTCGTGGTTTATGATGTCGAGCCCAATACCGATCCTGAGCGTGGTGATTGCATACTTGGTGGTGATAAAAGTCGTGCCTGTGCTGATGAAAAACAAACCTCCGATGAAAATGAACAATCTAATAGCGTACTACAACGCCGCCCAGGTTTTAATGGCCTGTTTGATATGTTTTAAGGTACGATCTAGCACCTTTTGGGGAAGGGGAGAGATTGCCCTTTAATTATGTCTAGCTGTAGAGTATTATAGAAGGGTTGAAATTTTATCGAAAAAAATCATATCGTTTTTGTCGCTGAGCCCGTAATTTTAACGGCTGGAAGAACTATTTTATCTTCTATAGTAGGAAACCACGTGATTTTAGGTGGGTATTCGTCTAAAACTTAAACTGAAACCATCATGATGAGCCTCCCTAAGGTAATTTATAATTTTTACCATTATTGTTTATATATAGTTTAAGTTTATTTTTATTACGTGAATGTTGAATAAAAAGAAGAGATTCGTATTGACTTCAAACTTTTTATCAGTCTCGTGTTAGATTGCGCAGCGTGCTCGTTAGTAAGTCTGTAGTACAATTACTTCTGACATCTTCCAATAATATGTAAGTTAATTCACACACAAATTATGATCTCTTTGGTAAAGTCGAGAAAAAGATTGTATTTTGATATGTACGAGTTGGTTTCATTTGGTATCTCCTAGAGTTTATAGGGTCCAAAGAGACATACTATTGTAAATTCTATTTTCTTTACCATATTATTTTAGAGCAAGAAGCGAATGCTGTACATACATCTGCTAAATATTTATCATTTGCTAGTAAAAAAAATCAGACCTCTTATTGATGAGCAATGCTATATGAATCGTGAATCGTGTAAGCCTTTTCAAGAGATCTACTTCATATATTTGAAGTATTAACGTCCACACCCTTTCAGTATATGAATAGCTTTTTATATCTATACGAAATTCACAAATTGTTTGCTTTTATTAATATTGATAAGATAAAAGATACTCTAGAGGTCTCCGGAAACACTCGATGGTCTCTTGCGGATAAAGCAGATAGTACTCAAATAGGGTTTTACAAGTACCTTACTTTTAAAGAAATTTGATCGATAGCTGGGAATATACTACTGCTTTCAACAAAGACAAATATAATGATTTGTTAATTTCAAAAAAAAAAAAAAATAACTTAATGAATGATAACCGTAATAATTTTATTATAAAACTGCCTTTAACTTTAATAACGATGTATTATTGACTATAAAAATAATGCTATTAGACGTCATACTTTTCTACTGACAATAGAAATTTTGATCATTTAGACACGCTTAATGTGAGAGCGCTTTCAAATATTTTGGAACAAATTAATGAACTTGTTTAAGAAATAAGATTGCTTTACTTGCAAACTATATATTTTTCACTTAATTATCTAATTTCGTTATGTTTTTCAGGTACTCAAATTGAACCTTTTCAAAGATGGTATATTATATGCAGGGTGTCGTTATCCGTCCCATACACAAAATCCAATGGTGAGACGATTACTTCTTTTTCTTGATAAAGGAATAATAAAATTATTTATAATTATAATTACCCACCTCTCGTACATTGACCTGACTTCATTGCATTTAGCACTTGTCTTACGGACGCTAAACAATAGAATAATCACAAATATTCGTACACACTTAAATACATATATTTAACAGCCGGACACAGAACAAACATATATATCAGCATATAAATATTTTCCCTGGGTGGGAATCGAACCCACGACCGTTGGCGTATAAGATCCCATCGTATCATATGCACCATCGGGCCCGTCAAGTATACTGTATTTAAGTATAATAGTAATTCCAATGAGACAAATGACATCTATGTCAATGATTCTTTTTTAAATTGCTTGATTGATGCTTCCACTTTTTAAAATATTTAATCCCTGAATAGGTATTTTTATTAATTAAACCGTTAAAACATCTGATTGTATTTAACCATGTGGGTATACTTTCTTGCAGCTTTTAGACTTGGGCTGGTGGTACTTCTTCGCAAAGTTCACTGAGCTGTTGGATACAGTTTTCTTCGTTCTGAGGAAAAAAAACAACCAGGTACATATCGTTTTCGCTTCGAAAACGAGCTCGAAATCTATAAGCGTTTCGTGCTACAAATAGTTTACTCGCTAACATACTATGAATAAAATTATTGATATCAGTTACTATCTCACGCGACAAGAATTCGCGAATCTAAATTGTATACATTCCAGTCTTTGTACAAAATCAATATAACTCAGAATTTGAGACTTCGAACGAAAATCGAGAGAGATCTAACCTCATTTTCTTATCCACATCTATAAATTACATATTTTAATACTTCCAGGTGACATTCCTTCACGTATATCACCATGTTATCATGGCTTTATACTCTTGGAGCTACCTTAAGTTCGCAGCTGGAGGAGATGGAGCCGTTTTGGCTTTACTCAACTCGATCGTGCATGTGGTCATGTATACTTATTATCTACTCTCTGGACTTGGACCGAGATTCCAAAAGTATTTGTGGTGGAAGAAGTATGTCACGAAGATGCAACTGGTAAGAGTTAAATATTATTCAAGTAGAACCAATATTTATATATAAGCGCCTTATATTAGTCCATGAAAATTATGCCCATTGATTAGTTAACTTAGGGTGCGATTAAAACGTATTCAATATCTTTTTACTATTTATTACTCTTAGTTATCGTTTAGTTACATTAAATATTTTCTATTATATTCTCCAATTTTCTATAATTTTACTGATTATTTCGTTGTTTCTATTCCATAGATTCAATTTATAATGATGCTTCTGTACTGCGCGTGGACACACTTCTCTCCCCGCTGCCAGTATGCTTCTGGTTTCACATACTTCATTTGCACGAACGTTACAATTTTCCTATTTCTGTTTCTCAATTTCTATTCTAAAAGCTACAAAGGCAGAAAAGACGTAGAGAAAGAAATCAAAGATGAATACGAAAAAACGCGCAATGGCCTTAAAGCAAATGGCGTTAAACAAAATGGAATTGCCAAGCAGAAGTGTGAAAATGGAGGGAACGGCGTACATAGGAATGATACCAGCAATATTGGTGCAGATGATGAAAATATACCATTTAAAGTAAACAATGTCTGTGGAGATTATCAGAAAGGAAACGACACCTATCTAACCAGGCGTACAGCAAAAGAAGCCTTTGGCCCTCAGTATGACTTCGATAGTATAATAAAAAAATGATTCAATTTCATAGACTGTGGTTAGATCGCTTCTGTTGAGACTGATGTTTGTGATGTCACAGATGAAAGTTTTAAATTAGGTAAGGCAATAAGAATAAAAGGGGGATTTTAGTTGTTAAGTACGCTAAGATTGTAATTTATTGGCCTTGTTGACAATGATACTTCAAATACATCAACTATGATCACATATATTATTGTTTTAACATATTCATAAAAAAACAGATTATCGATTCAGCCTGATAAATAAAAAAAACACTCCGTACATTTTATATTGTCAAATGAAGTTTAAGAAATTCGGTGTATTTGAAGTAACTTCAAGAGAAATACGTAAGTTTACCAATCTTCTCAGGAAGTCAAATTCTAAAATTTCAGCATATCGTAGAGTATAATTGCAAAATGAATTTACGCTAATGTTTTTAATTAAAATAACAAAATCTTTACAGTGAGAAGGTACGCTTTAATATTAAAATATTTACAATAATCGCCAACCGCACAATTATTGTTAAATTAGATTTTAAGACCAATTGGATTGTGACTGTGAAATATGCAAATGAAATGTGTTGGAGATGCAACATTTTTTAATAAAAAAAAATATGTGTAATTTATACTTGAAGTGAATTAATGAACGAAAACCATTAAAGCCAAAAATTCTTGATTGTTAATGACCATCTGTAATTAAAATATAAAAAATATACTTCAAATTTGAAATAAGTAAATGTTAAAAATAGCTTCATTGTTTGTAATCAATTATACTTGTACAGATAATAATTGTTACAATATGATAGTATCTATTTTATAATTACATATAATGTAAATAGCCAGAAATTAGATCGGTCTAATTTCTGATTATGTACATGAACTGTAGTTATATCTCCAACCGATTATTAACCTAATCCCGAATTAAAATAATTTTACGATAAAAATGCAAAAAATATCTTGGAAATTATTTAAATAAATTAAGTGAGAACATTGATTCACTATAAGTAATTTACACAAAAAAATGTTCCAGAAATTGATAAAGTTGTTAAAATCTATGAGAATTGTTACGATTATGAATGGTTATGGAAATCCTAAGTCTTATAAAGAATCTTGAAATGTTGTTTGAAAAAAATCCCTTAAACGTTATGTTTTAAAAAAATAACGCCTGATGTTTTCACCACTTAATTTACCCATGTCAGTGATTTAAGTCAGTTTTAATGTTAAATTAGTTTCAAAACAATGCTTCTAAACCATTCCCCAAGAAATTTTGGGCCCAATTTCTGTACTATTGTAGTAAGAATAGCAGCTTGATACATGCTTGTAGTGAATTTAAAATGAAACGGTGATATTAGACCAATGTTATTTATTATACGACGTACAAGTACTGACCTGAGACCTTATCATCTAGTCCAAACCAAGGGTTTGATGATCTAATTGTGAGGACATATATTTTCAAATTCATTCTATTTTTAATCTGTTGTTAAAATATTTTTGGAACAGATTTGAAATTGTGTTGCACATCTAAGTATGAAGGTTATACAAGTGTACTCGTTTTTAATCAATTCTCACTTGTATACATTTCTACATTTAGAAACGCCACTAGGCGCCTTCATTTTGTTGGTCGAATAATGAAAATAATAATCTTGGTAAAACAAGTGAAGTAAGAAAAAAGGTCACACAAAACAGGGGTGGTGATTGAATTGGTCAAATAAAATGAAAATGGGAAAACAAATGATTAATTTTTGTTTTGATATTACACTACACGTAGATATTTTTAGAAGAAATATGAATAATGTAAGTATGATAAAAAGGAAAGGTTTGTGTCCAAACTATTAGATAATCGCACTTTGACTAGATTGATTAATGGGCTAATCATTTCCTTTGAATTCGTCAATTAATATTTTTACTGGATTTGCAATAACTTATTGCCAATTAAACTAATTTCGGATTTATATTTAGATTGCTAATATGTTTTCCTCTATTTCATTAATTAATAGTACAAACATTGTGAATATAAGACAATGAAAATAAAGTTAATAAACGATGTGTTTTAATAAATTTTATTATTAATATTCCCATTAATATTAACTTCAAAATTATCATTCATACTAATTTTCTTAATAGTCAGCTTTTCTTTTACTGATTGCTGGAAAAAAATTCTTGTGAGATATATATATATATATAGCCTACAGCAAAGTTCTCAGGGTTACGGTTGGTAGTTGAAAATATTATTATCACTATTTTTATAATGCTAGCAATAATCAGTATGTGTCTGATCACCACTATATTATTGTTCCCATTTTATTGCACACACCAATTCAAAATCTATTTTAAAGATTGATTTGATCATGATAAGGTTACACTACTAGGACTAGGAATTGTATTTAATCGCAAAGCCAAACTACGTGATCTGTGCATTGAAGCTGCACTGTTTTGGAGGGATATACTCTACTTTACCGTCACTACATAGCCTTGCCGATACTACATTGTATTAAATAGTGTTTTCATTAAATATAAAATATAAGTTGCCTACCGACCCCAATACCCAATTTGTCGCAGCAAAGAATTTTAGACGACTATAGTTATTAATTGTTGTGGTATCGATTATTTATAGTCTTTGTCGTCAATTTTTTTATGCATGAACTTAAATCGTGTCGTGCCTATTGGCGTAGATGGTAGAGATCTTGTCTCGTGCGCCATAAGTCGTGGTTTCCATCCCCGCCCAGCATAAACATTATATGATGTAACGTATTTAGGTTTCAAATATGTATTTAAGTATAATGTGTTTGATTGATTGATTCCAGAGACAGGGTAATGTGTATGAGTTGTTGGATGAAATTATTACTTTTATACTTAGTACTCATTGGAGTGTGACGACATTTTATCGGTTCACAGCGGTTGACCGTTTCTGTGTCGTTTCACGACGGTCGTGCCTTTCGTGCCCATCACCTCGACAATACCGTATGTGAACACCTCCGGTTAAACATTTTACGACGATCACGACCTTTACTGCACTACTAACAGGTATCACAACAAAAGTAATGTAATTTATTTCCTATTGTAAAAGTTAACAAAAGATACTTCTACCGGGTACATAGTAAAATTGTATCCCGTTGATTTGAACTTGGTTACCGTGAATTTATTATGGTAACGGCAGAATAGAATAGCACCTCCCTCTGTACAAGGTGTCATAAGAGGCGACTGAGGTACCAGAACCGACAGATGGCGGTATGATCCGAGACAGTGTAGCTGTAATGCATAGGGAGGGGATGGGCATCAACATCCCCGTTGCGAAAGCTGCGCTCTGCGATTGTTAACACGCTAAGTATAATGGGGGACGACACCTGGTGCAGTGAGAGCTAGTATTCTATTCTTCCGGTACCTCAAGGCACAAACAAACAAATTGTAGGGAATTATTGAATGTTATAACCAAAACGTTGGCTTTACGTTGGGTAAAGGGAAGGCGTAAAAGCCACCTTAAGGTTTATGCTCTAGTTCTGGATATTAGGCTTACCTACATTAATTAAAGTTCATGATCAAGAGTGTTCCGTCGGACAACGTCAATACTCAATATCACAATTCTGGAAACCATTGACTTCGTTATGGGTAGGAGGTATAATTCAAGAGATTGCTGGGGAGATCCCCAGCCATCTCTGAAGGGTTTATAAGAATTTATTCCCGGTTTCAGGGCCAAAATTATTCTAGATCTGACGAAATTCCGGTTCATATCACGCATTAAACTTTGACTGCCCATCTCTCGTCGCACTAATTGCGACTTGTGTAATGAACATGATAGAAGAGGCAGAGAGCTGTGATACAGTTTAATACTAGCATAGCTGCTGACTATCACTTTATGATTTTTATGAATACTAGCAACGATCGCGGCTTAACACGCGTTAAGTTTCCCATTAACTTTGCACCTCCCTTTTACGGGATGATTATCAAAAACATATTTTGCATGTCAATGAAGAACCTTTAATAATTTTGAATAACTTCGAAAAAAGGAAACTTTCAAACTATATTTACATCGTGTGAATTTTTAAGTTTGTAACCCTGTTAAGACTTCAGTACTGCGTCGATATGTCAGTCAGATTAGTAGTTTGCTTAAATTTACCATGATAATATATAAAGAATAATACATTATTTTTTACATCGTAAACTTTTACACAATCATCATCATCATTCCAGCCATTGAAATTCCACTGCTGGCTTTTCCAAGAAAGAGGCCATTTTGCTCATAATTACCGCGCTGGGCAAGTGTGTTGGAAATCGCAAAGCGCAGCTTCCACGACGGAGATGCTGCTGCCCGGAGTGATTGAGCTGCATTGTTTTAGATGGATATACTACCATCTGCCGGTCTTAGCTACTTTTCTACGCTGCCGGTACCTTTTTCACCAACTCCTTCACTTTATTCAATTACTATTTGTATATTAAACTAAAATAAAAATGTTTGAAAAGACATTCACATTAAAATTCAAATTTATAAAACCAAACGTGTTAATATTTTTTTATCAACAAATTATATAATCTTGATTTTATTTAGCGTTATTGATCTGTTAAGAAGATTACATTTCTTTCTACTTTCAACACGTATTCGTGAGTATTACAGAAAATTAATATCTTCATTAAGTGATTCGAGTCAAAGTACAGATTTTAATATTAAACTGAAAAAAATATATTATTTAAGTGCATATCCCCATAATAACTGCTTTTAATTGTCAAGTAAATAAAAATAAACCAAGTTTCCGTGAACGTAAGTAGTACATTTCATTTATTTATTTTATTTGGTTTACCAACGATAGCATGTGTATAATATTTATATAACTTATATATCTTTTAACTTTATTTTTTATTACATTTACATTTACCCTTTAGGTAAACAAGGAAGAAACATTATAACAAGAAAGAGTGAGAGTATGTTATCATTTATTTATTTCTACATCGTTTCAAGTTGTGCAAACTAAGCATAAGGCATACTTACTAAACAAGGATAAAAATTTCTTTCTTTCATATTGACAGGCCCATTGGCGCAGATGGTAGTGATCCTATTTTATGTGCCAAGGGTTGTGGGTTCGATCCTCATACAGAACAAATATTTATATGATAATATTTCTGTTACTTCTGTATATGGGTGTTGAGTGTATGTAATTAAGTAGTACCTAAAAGTATTTAAGTAGTATATTTGTAAGTTTTCTATTGTTTGATATCCGTAACACAAGTGCTTTAAGCGACTTACCACGGAGTCAGGACGATGCAAGAGACAAGTTAATTTTTTAAAATAAAAAATATTATAATAGAATGATATAACTACTCATGCTCGTTAAGACTGGCCATTGATGGTTATACGAAGTTGTAAGAGTCACTTGTTTTACGTCATTAAATAAGGCCGACTATAAACTAGTCTGCCAGCAACGGGTCTTCACAACGTTTCACAATATAAATATATAAGTGCTTTACGCGCCACCATAACGAAACATGCTCGAAAACTGTCGACAACTAATGCATTTAATTTGTCATCAGAATCGATTAACCGATTCCAAAATAGTCTACAACTTTTTGCTATTAGACATCACGCCATCAAAGTATTTCATTACCTAAACGACGTATCCCGAGACATTAGAACAATTAAAGTGATTATTAATGATCATTGCGTAAGAACAGATTCGGGACCTCGCATTGTTTAAGTTGACTCCGGCATTGAACTTAGTAGCGACCATTTTATTGGAATAAGTATATTAAGATCGATCCATTTACCGGGCGGGTAGTGTTCTGCAGATTTTCGGTGAGAGATGGAGTATTACAACGTTTCTAGCAATGTGACAGTGAAATATGATTATTGCGATTATAAAAAAAGAGGTACGTACACAGACACAATTCAATATTTGTTTAATCAAGCTTTATATACCTAGATAGAAAAAAATTGTTGATTTAAAAATTGATAACATTTGCTAAATTAATATTAACATCCAATCATTTTGTTAGTTTGCTGTCTCAAAATTATGTGAAATAGTTTTACGGAGATGGCAGCAATGTTCAAAACACACAAATAGTTAACAACCGGTCTAGTCTCTAAATTTATAAATTTAAAAAAATAATATAACAAAAGTTTTACGGAATTACATAGTAAAATAACATATACTTATAATAACAAACTTATTATTATATATAGGTATTTTTACTTTTATTGTTCGTAGCTTGTATTTTGGTTTACCAAAGAATATACTTTATTTTGGTGCTTTAAGCTGCAAATCTCACGGGGGATTGGCAGAAATTGAAGTAGGAGTTGCAAGATTTGTTACAATATTTGCGTTTTTATTATAAACACATACTAACCATATTAATTATTTAACATATACTTTTATTGGAAATAATTATTTACCGAAAATATTCTAGGGACTGGGAACACATGTATACGTAACATAAGATGTAACATAAACACACAATTTTAGAAAGATCATTCTACTTTTATTTCATTAAATTGTATTATTATTTAATGTAAATAAAACATCAGAAACTACATAAATCTTAAGAATTTTTTAAATCGATATAATAGATGCGTTCCATTAAGTTAAATATTAAATTGAATTTTGTGAACATTTCACACATTTGTGTTGAATAACAATCTGTTATTTTTTGTACATTCTATTTTTCTTTATTTATTTATATTTGTATATTACATTTTTAAAGATGCCACTTTAAAAAGTCTGTGATTGAGTTCTTATTAGGTTTATCTTGAAGGGAAGAACAATTTATTTCTTTCTACACCATAACACATAATTATAACACTTAACTTTTATAACATAGAAGCATTAGAATGAATAATTAATGAAGTACCGGTGAAAAAGGGATAAACCATTTCTATTATATATTTTTATATCTGAAACTAGCGACGCTCCTTGATTTACAGTTCAAAGACATAAATCTGTCCCTATGTCTGCTTAGATCATTAAAACTACGCAACTGATTTTGGTGTGGTTTTTTTTAATAGATAGAGTGGTTAAACAATAAGGTTTCAATGTATTATATATGCATAATATAACAGAGAACGAGATACTATGAATTTCAGACGTTTCCAATGTGGTATCGTAAATAAATACATTTTTTTGCGATTACATTGCAAACGCTGACTACCCGATAAGATAGATCAAAATAATATATATAGCGATGTATATCTTAAAAAAGACTTCTCGAACCTTGGTACGTCACAAATGATCAGATACACCATGATCTAGAAGTACTAGTAAAGTGACATGGTAATACAGGAAGAATTGGAATATACCAAAACATACAAAGAAAGAACTCAAAAACACCCAAACCGTTTGGCAAAGAAACTCGTGATGGTAACCCAGACTAGCCTCTGACTAAAACGATAAATGGGAAGTAAATGAGGATGCGTGTGACGCATACCGTGCATGTCACGACGAGAGCCAAACATGCTTCTAAGTGTCCAAATATGGTGACAGATCGTAGTACATAAGAGGATAAAAAGAAACATTTACAAAAAATCCGCGATGGTCTATCTCTCTGAGATAACCCACAATAAGCATTTTTGATTCTCATTGCACCCATGCAAAGTCGGGGCGGGACGCTAGTACATAGTTTTTTTTATCACCAACACAACAAAAGAAGAATTATCCAATTTGGTGCAGTCATTTGAGTTACCGCAAAACATACTTAAGTACATACATTCCAATATCTTTTTATTATTGAATATAGGTATGTATAAATAAAACTGAAGCCAGAACTTTCGTTTCACATTAATACTACGGATATTTCGATCGCCTTGCGGATTGAGTTTTCAAGATTAACAAGGTTGTCAATGTCCGTTCACAATTTTGGCAATAATTAAGATGTTAAATGCCGTGAGGTACCGGCATATTATAGTACCTCCCACTGCACCATGCGGTCCCGGCAGTACCGTGAGGTTCCGGTAGAGTGGAGTAGTACCTCCCCACCGCTGGATGGCGGTATATCTATCTGCAACCGTGTAGATCAAAGGCACAAGCCGGGAAGCAGCATCCCTGTCGCAAAAATTGCGCTCTGCGATTACCAATACGCTTGCCCAGCCTCCTCTGCCATTCTACTCTGCCGGTACCTCGCGGCTATATTTAATAACTGAGTAATGTGATATAATATCTTCAAGTCACAAGATTGGCAATGTGGCAGTGATATGTTTGTGATATAACGAGCGTCTCTAGGCCGATGTGATGCTAGCTAAGACGCGGACTGTATGCTTGTTTGTTGACTTAGTCTAATTATAATAAAAAAATAACTAGTAAAAATCATAGAATTATTTCCAGATACAATTTAGCCATGAACTTAACCGTAGTTAAAAATAAATGAGGACTTTTTTAAATATTCAGAGCAGGTAACTTAATTACGTATTCCTTTACATTACCTTATATTTGTTTTCCGATATCCGTAGCTCGAGTACAAGCAGCTTATTACGAAGTCGGGTCAACGTCTCATATATTGATAACCTGTTGCGTGAATTTATTGCTATTATAACTAATAAATGTCTTTAAAAAATGGGTTAATGTGTCTCTTAAACGAATAAATTTTGTGAAATAAAACCAATAATTGATTGACTATATACATTTTTATTATAAACTAGCTGTGCCCGCGACTTTGTCCGCGTGGAATTGTGACTTTGGGCAGCATATTTTCTTTCGAACTACAAACTTCCACGCGCACATTCCAGCGCACGCAATGAACGTAAATGTTTCGCCCGTTTTTAACATTTTTAATCAATGCTCTGCTCCTTTCGGATGTAGCGTGATGTAATAAATCCTTAGTTACTACTTATTACGTTAACTATCTGCCATTGAAAGTCCCGTCCAGACAGATTAGATAGACAGACAAACAGATAGACAGACAGGCAATAATTGTAAAAAATTATATTTTGGAATGTCTACCATATATACATTCATATGCATGTAGTAGAAAGCGGTTATTTTTATATTACAAACAGACACTCCAATTTTATTTATATGTGTTGATTGATGTTGTTTTAATGTGACACTGCCTTTTGTTAAAATTACGTGGTCATATAATTAATTGCATCATATAACCGTACATTTTTATTGGCCCTTTATCAGATTTACTTAAAGTTTTCTATAAATAACGTGAGATAAGTCATAGCTTCAAGAACTTGTTTTTCTCATTTATATGCACAATACTTCAATCTTTTAAATAGCTATATTTTTTCTTTGACTGATAAAGAAAGAGTCAGAATTAATCAGTTGAATGTTTTATTTTACTGAGTCAGCAAATAAGCATATAGTCCGGGTAGTGTAGAACACCCACCCTCAAGGTGGGCAGCCTAAAAGTAGGCTGAAGTCTTAAGTCTGATCAATCAATGAGCAAGATTATGACTAGAAAAGGATTGCACTGAATGCAAACCGGTCTTATTGGAAAGTCCCTATGTTCAACACCCCTACGCCCGTTTTAGTAAAAAAATTACTCAAGCAAATACATTTTTTACTAAAACGAAACTGTCAATTGTTTTTGGGCTAATTTCGCCCTTCTTTTGTTTTGTAACATAAACAAATTAAGTTTTCTTTTTTAGTGGGTGCCATAGACAACTGGATGTTGATGTCATCACCGCTGCCTATATTAGCAATATGTGTCGTGTATATGGTAGCCGTGTTGAAGGTCGGGCCAGCAATAATGAAAAATAGAGCACCACTAAATTTGAAAAATATTCTTGGTCTATACAATGCAATACAAGTCTTGGCATCACTGTATTTATTTAGAAAAGTAAGTATTTATATTGCAGCAAGTTTTAAGTAAGAATAACGGTAATTAAACTAGTTAACGTTAAAAAAAGAACACTTTATTAATTTTATTTTTGTTTTTTTGTCGTTGTTTTAAGTTGCAAAAGTACAATACATCTGTAAGTTGAAAACATTATTGAATAGTTCACATTTTTATTCACGAATTTGCAAGTGGAAAATTGAATATGTGTTTTTTAATCATTTTGCAATTTCAGGGTACCAAATTGTTAATGCTAAATGGAATTACAAAATCTAATTGCTCGACGGATGACAACGTTATGTATGAAGTAAGTGTAAAAAAACTTATGTAGATGTATACAACTTCAGTGATATGAAATGATAATTCAGTTGTAAAAATATTTTGGTATAGTCAAAAATTCCACGCTGGGTAGGTGAGCTAGCAATAGCAGAGAGCAACTCTCGCGAAGGGGATTCTACTGCTCATCCCCACCCTATGCATTTTAGCTACACTATTTTGTATGGATATACCGTCATGTCTGGTATAGGGGGAGGTACTATTCTACTCCGGTACCTCACGGCCGACATAATATATTTGATCAATGGAAAAACCAAAGCAAACATTATAACACAGCAATTGTATATCACAATATACCGTCAGTAAAGTACTTATAAACAGTATAGAGTCTTTATCAATGTAAAAAACGGGTAATTAAAACGTCGAAAAAAACAGAAAGTTAATGAACCCTGTTTTAAAGCCGAATTGTAGTTTTACTATGAGTAGTGATCGTGGAAATGTTAGGAAATATTTTAAAGTATTATGGCACACACATAGAAGAAATATATTATCACAATTCTTATAATTGACTTATTCGATACTTCTTTATACTATTAGCAATTACGATCAATTAATGGGGATGGTGCTGCCCGTCCCCGCCCTGTGCATTTGAGCTGCACTGTTTCGGATGAATATACTGCCATCTGCCGGTTCTAGTACCTTAGTCGCCTCTTACGACACCTGGTGCATTACTGCCGGTACCTCACGGCACGGTCAATAAATTTAAAAAAATATTATACGTTTAATATATTACGTATTATTTGGACGAAGCATATAATGATAAATATATACATGTTGGGTAGATGAAGACATATGAGCTCATACTTAAAATCTCTATCATCACCATAGCTTCCTAGAACATCCATAGCTGGACTCGGACCCCCCAAAAAAAACGGGCAATAATAGCCATAATTGCCCGCTTAGCGCTAGGGAAGCAGGAACGCTGACTCCACTAACGTTATCTATCTCTTTCAGTACCTTAGTTGGCTCATACGACACCTAGTACAGGAGAGGAACTGTTCTATTCCGCCAGTAATTTTCGCCACATTTATTTAGAATCAGCGCCATCTATCGTATTTATATATTTACTACTCTTTGTTGCAGATAACATCAGGTATATATCTCTACTTCCTTGCGAAAATAAGCGAGCTTCTTGATACGATTTTCTTTACGCTACGCAAGAAACAGAACCAAGTGACATTTCTTCACGTGTATCATCACACATCCATGATCATAACTACCTGGTTCTCATTGAAGTATGATCCGTCATATAGCGTTGTATTCTTGGGCACCGCCAACTCTTTTGTCCATGTTATCATGTATACTTACTATGGACTATCTGCATTTCCTTCTCTCGCCAAATATTTGTGGTGGAAGAAATACATCACCGTGATACAACTGGTAAGTCAATATTCTTAATGTTGAAGTTGTCAATTGTTTTAGTCTACCTTTTTTTAGTAAATATATATTTTTCTCTATTTTTCTCTTTAATTAACATTTGATTGTCTTTGTCCATCGTTACTTACAAAAATATCGTGTCACGTTGTTTGTCCAGGATGAACTTCCAAACTACTAAATCGATTTAAAAAATGTTTTATTCCTGTGGACAATCTGATCCAACTTGATATATAGGATAGTCTATATGTTAATTTATAATTGCTTTTTTATATATAGTTAAGACAGGACAACGTTTGTTTGTTTAGCTAGTACTGTAGACGTACACAGTGTGAATCATTAATATTAGCTACATTTTACACAATTTATACCTTTTATTATATTCAAGTTATTAAACTTATCACCAATGACGTATTTGTCCTTTCACGATTATGGGTTAATATATGGATCAATATTTCTTTTTGTTTTATCACTAGCATTTCTGATTTCAGGTACAATTCTTCCTCGTCCTTGCTAATACGGCAATGCACCATATATATGGATGTCCGCTTTCAACTTTTATGTTCTACATCATAATGTGCAATGGGCTCCTTTTCATTTATCTCTTTGGTGACTTCTATATCAAATCTTATCTAAAACAGTCTAAGTTGAAAAAAAAAGTGAAATAGTATTTACTTAAAAGAAGATTAAACGCATAGTTAATAGAGTAATTTACTGTGTTACTAGTATAAATATAGGCAGACCGGACTCAGTGAATCTTCACTGTTGATGTCTGGTCTAAATAGACAAAGCAAATAAGAACAAAACAGAATAGGTTTAACTGTTACACTCAGGAAACAGTAAGATTTATATAGGCCATATTTACGAGTATCTATTTACATTAGATCTTTTTTTACTATAGCCATTGTTAATATCAGAAATCTGTGAAAGTTGAAATGCGTGTATATTTGATATTATAAAAAATATTATAATCAATGACAATATTGACATAATTTTTAAAAGTAGAGAGCATCTGTATCTGTTTATTTATTGAAAACGGAATGACCGATAGCATTTTATTTTTGTTAGATAGATTTATTTCGTTGCTTTTTAACGATAGCAATAGAGCTTATTAGATTTTTTTTATTATGAAAATTCTATTGTTTTTATGTCATCTAATGATATCAACACCCTGCCTACATCTGCAATTATTTTCATAGAAAGAAATGTATATTACAAAAGATTTCTTTTGTAGTGTTAATTAAATTATTAATTATATTTTAATTTGTAGATATTTTATTAAACACAAAGTTATTACGTTTTTTTTTTATTTTGGATCAACCCATATTTTCGTTCGCTTTTGGATAATGTGATTTGCATTTGGTTAAGTCGTATTTATATTGTATAAAAGCAAACAATCGACTTGTAAAGATGTGCGAGACCAACAGGGTTCAATTACTGTCCTTATTTATATAACATGTGCTAAGACATATGATATGGCGATATTGAGGGTGTTTTTATCCAATTATGCATGTAAAATATACCAGTAGAGTAGAATAGAAGACACCCTTATACCAGGTGTCGTAAGAGGTTACTAAGGTACTAGAACCGACAATTGGCATACATATTATCTAATGCACAAGGCGGGGTGCATATTCGTCGCAAAAGCTGTTTTGCCCAGCGCGGCAATTGTGGGCAAATTTCCCCCTATCTTGGAAAGCCTATTTTTAGCAATGGACCCATTGGAGGCTATAATGGTGATGATTATAAAACATGTAATTAATTATTCGCTGCCTCTTTCGCATTTCGAACTGGACCATATATCATAGCAATGCTGATTTCGCCGTCTGCGAAAGTTTGAAATATTTAAAAATAAATTACTATTTCCCATGGTCATGCCATCGTGTGTGAACACACACCATGATGGATTTCACTTATTTTTTTTTTGTTGATATTATTTATTTCAAATGTCAGAAGAAAGTATTTATTATAAAAAATAATAAATGTTAATTGTAAAATAAAATAAATCTTATCGTTATTTTCATTTTTATTACGTACTAAATAACCAAACTGATGTTACCCTGTCTTAAATATATAACCATGTTTATTATGAATTAAAATTGCGACTATAAATTGAGATAAATAATCCAATACCCCAAGTTGACAGTCACCGTGATAGAAATTCATATATTTAAAGAAGACGTTTAACAAATGTCAGTATTTTGACAGATTGCTGTAACTATGACGAGCAGATGTGTGATTTTTTTCTTCTAAAATATACAAATTATAGCTTAAAATACAAACATGTTATATATTTAAGGCGTGTCAAAGATGTCGGGTTCAGTAGTTAAATAATTAGTCAATATAGTCATAATACAAAATAGTCATCATATTAATACGAAGAAATCTGTATATTATATTTTAAATTCAATTAATATAGTGACATGTAAAAGTTTAGTACAAATAAATAAACTTGAAGTACATCTTAGTAATGTCAAAATCATAGCTGCATACTGAGTATGATGGTTTTAAAATCTATTTAATTATTAGTTATAATTAACACAAGATACAAGACAGCCTTGATGGCGCAGATGGTAGTGATTCAATCTAATACGTCATAGATCGTCGCTTCAATCCTCACCCAGGAAAAAAAATTATGTTATGAATTCGTATTTGTTTTCTGTCCGAGAGTTAAAACACGTATTTATGTATTTATAATTCCTCAGACTTTTTTGATATCCACAAAATAAGTGCTTTAAGCTTGGAGTGCTCACATCTCGGAGCCAGGACAATGTATGATATGTTATACGAATTAGTAGCAGCGCCCCGAGATATCACCCGCGTTTAGTTGTAAGACATACCTAGTATTATTGGCCCTAGCGTGATGTTATATAACCTATTTCTTATAATATATAACAATTTTCGATAAGTGGACTATACTGAATCTTTTTGACCTTATATTTAAAACTCTATATCAGTCAGTTAATCAGGTTCTTCTTTTATTTACTTTTATTTACAATATTATGAAATAATTTAGAAAATTGTTAAAATCTTATACAAACTTCGCACCCTCCGTTTGCTTTCTTAAAGGATGATTTAAAAAAAATATTTTATAAGTATTTATATTTATATATATTATTCAATGAAAATCCTTTATAATTTGATTAAAATAACTTTGAAAACTGCAGAGTTTCATACTATTATTACATACCGGTTTAACTCCCCTAGGGAGTGAGTTTTTATAACTCTACGCTTAGTATGTTATAAAAAGAAACCCGAAGCAAAATTTTAAGTTCCTAACCCTTATAGTTTAGTTCCTGCATTGATATGTCGGAAAGCTTTTCTTTTTATATATATAGATTAAATTAGCAATAAATCAATACCGAGGCAAGAAGACATGACATTGCTCCAATTGTAAATTAAGACAGAGGAAGTGAAATGAAGGTGAACATAATGTCAACAACCAAGAAGAATAAATTTAAACGAATTTTATTCAAAAGTTGTTTAATTACCAAAAAGTATTGAACTTGACTTTATAGAACGAGGATAAATTAGTTGCGAGTTTCCCGATTTTATTGACCTAGAATATTGAACTTGCAATCATTTCCAAGGCGTGATCAATCTAAAAACCGGTTTGAATTATGCGAATTCTTTAATAGGGTTAACTTTATATTAACAAATTTTCTTATATATCTATAACCAAGATAACTCAGTGCCTCAAACCGAAAGTCTTCGCTAATGTGTGTTACCAGCGATGACCTATGGCAGCGAAACGTGGTCTCTTACCATTGGCCTTATTGGCCAACTAGCTCAGCGAGCTATTCAGAGGGTTTTGCTCGGAGTTTTTTTGCGCGATCAAATCAGGAATGAGGAGATTTGTAACAGAACCAAAGTTACCGGATATTGCCCGGCAGAATAGTAAGTTAAAGCGGCAGTGGGCAGGGCATTTGTTACGCTGAACCGATAGCTGATAGAGTCGTAAGGTTCTGGAATGGAGACCATGTACCGGCAAGCGCAACGTCCACCCGCAAGATGGTCAGACGATCTGACTAGAACCGCAGGATCACGTTGGACACAGGTCGCATACAACCGGTCATATTGGAGATAACTTGGGGAAGCCTATGTCCAGCAGTGGACGTCTTATGGCTGATATGATGATGATGATGATAAAAAAAAAATACTGTCGCGTATCATGCACTAATTTAATTAAGTTTGAATACCAAAAAAATACATAAAGATAAGACAGTTTTAAAAGATAGACATATTTATTTGTTAATTATTTATTTATTACAAATGGCGGACTTAATGCCAGATGGCATTATCTCCCAGTCAACCATTACACAAAACAGAAAAAAATATGTATATATATAGTGGTGCAGACAATATATATACAAAATAGATAAACATGGCATACATATTTGTATAAATAAACTCAATAAATGCCTATGATATAAAGATATATATATATACATATACAGTCGCAGACGTTTTTTAGAGATTAACAATAATACATGACTTTAGTGTAACTTAAGCCGTTTACTCAGCGAATTGCATTTTTTCTATTCATGCTCCGTTGCTCTTTTTGGACGACATGTATATGTTTGTCATCCAAAAAGGCCATGTATGTATATACATCACGCCTGTGCCCCATCGGGGTTGGCAGAGACTATGGATCTCCACTTGTTACGGTCTTGGCATACCTCTCTTGCTTCCCTTACTCGCATTATATGGTCATACACATTCGTTTATTCTTGGTTCTTCTGACCTTGCCATTCTTTAATGCCTCTTCTACCTAAGAGTTAAGATATGTTCGCCTCGGTCGTCCCATACCAACCTTTCCACTATCTATATATATTTGTGCAGTCATTCTACTTTCATCCATCTACTTGGTCTATCTCACGTATTTTTTTTTATTCGAACCAATAGTTTTTGAGATAAGCGAACCAAACAACCTTTTAGTTTTAAAATAATAGTATAGATTAGGTGTTGGATGCCCTAAACAATAGAAAGATTACCTTGAAATATACCAATTATTTGGAATAGCGTTTACACAATTCAAATATTTGCTTTAACAATTGCCTTCTCATTAACAAGTTAACAAAACACTTATTTTAGTAAAGTTGCCCAAGATTTGTACATACCGACAGTTGTATTTAGAAGCGATTTATTAACATTTAAAATAACATATAACTCGTTAAGTAATTCAGCGAATTCAGATAGTTCAGATATAAATCTTGCACATTAAAAAGTCAATTCAAATATCAGATAATTATAAGAGTTAGTAAGAGGAGTTAAGTAAAAAAAATAATATCACTTAAATCACTTAATGGGTGAATAATTAATTTTGTTTTGCGAATTATTTTATACATAAATTTAATATTTGTATTACAGAATATGAAATCTATTTGTGCTATTAATAAACCTTAAAATAATCCCTGAAGGATTGTTATAAACTATTGTCAACTTAATAAATACCAATGAATTACTTTATATTGTTAGGATGTATATGAAAATATTTTGTTAGTCCATAAAAACATAAGTAGGTTTAAGAAAAACTATGACATACATAATGATAATACTAGAAATAAACATGAGCCCACATTGCCTACTACACGGCTCCCTAAAATAAACAATTCAATGGCATAAGATTCTACAATAAAATAACGGGCAGCACATCAATTTAAAAACAATTTAAAGAGTAAGCCTACTAAATCATATTATAGTGATAAAGATGATATAAAAATTATAAAACTGCTGAGGATTGAATTGATCTAACCTAGTTTTAGAACTTAAAAATTACGTTAAGAGTAAGCTTATTCCTGAAGCATGATTTAGTGTTAAAGATTATATAAATAATAAAACTGCCTGGGATTGAATTAATCTAACATAGCTTTAATATGTTAGTCCCATCGCCGGCAGGGGTTCCATTTATACTAACTATGCCACATAAAACTGATGGAACCTTTACCACCGCCAGTTTATTTTGCAGGTTCTTTTCTGAAGGCTCGTGTAATGAACCTTCATTGAATTTTGTTTTAAAAGCTGTCTGGTGCCAGCAGCAATAACAACAGCAGCTCGTGCCAACAACAACAACCTGGGCTAAATTTATGTGCAATTATGTTAGATGACTGTTATGATCAAATCTAATTAAAAAAAAAAATAACAGGCCCGATGGCGCAGATGGTAGTGATCCTGCCTTGTGCACCAGGGGTCGTGGGTTCGATTCCCACCCAGAGCAAATATTTATATGATGATATTTGTGTTTGCTCTGTGTATGGGTGTAAAATATATGTATTTAAGTAGTATATTTGTGATTCCTATGTTGTCTGGCGTCCGTAACACAAGTGCATTAAGCGACTTACCACGGAGTCAGGTCAATGTATGAGATGTTGTGGAAATTTATTATAAAAAAATAATAATAAAAAAAAAATTGATTTATAGTTGGCTAGTTTGAATAGTTTTAATCTTATTTTATTTAATGCCTACTCATGTTGTTTTTGTATGGGGATAACTTTTTAGTAGTTTAATTAATTTTTGGTGTTGATAAATGTCTTTTTTATATTATTGCATGATGTGCTCTCTTTTAATGTTCGTTACATTTAGTTCTTAGATATAGTGTTGTTAATTGTACCTCTGCATTAATGTAAACCAACGCTAGTGAACCTAAGGAAATAAATAAATTACACAGTGTCTCTTTTTTTAAATTTTATTTTTAAATAATTATTTTAGTTTTGAAATTGACTTAAAATCGAAATGGCAATGGTAACACATAAAAAATTCAAAATCCCACCCACTCAGCCAAAGTACACACAAGTATGCCTTATTTTTTTCTGTTGCAAGTACATATTTGTCCATAATAAATGTAATTTTAGTTTTTCGTTCGACATTTCCTGTTTGTACCTGGGCATTCTAAGTGGTAGAAGTAAAACATTGAACAAATATTTATATTTCAATTTAAATGAATTGCGTTTCAATGGCCTTCGGAAATATTTTTTATTATTTGTTTAGTTTAGTTTTATTTATTTGTTCTTTTCTTATATACAATAATAAATTAAAAATTAATTATATGTATTAAGTCTTTCTTTTGAATTGATAAATTCTGTATTGGTTATTATATACGACTCAATTTTGTGAGAAAAGTTCACTTTTGGGCGTTTCCGTTATTACAATATAACTAACGCAAAAACCAAGTATGACGTATTACTCCTTTTTAATAATTCAAAAAAAAGTCCGCCTGAGATTATTTCTCTATAAACTCGTTTATGGTATTCAAATAGAATTAAAATTAGTGCATTATTTGCAAAGGTTATATAAACATTATATTAACCCTTATATAAAACATTGTTACAATTACTTAATTGTGTATAAAATTTCCTTTGAAATAGTTTAATTTTGATCAATATTTTAGGAGGTGTCATAATTTTAAAATAACTTCGCACCAATATCGCAAATGACGTGCAAGTGACTTCCTTTGCACGTCATGCGCGGCGCCGGCCCGGGGGAGGGGGGAGGGGCGGTGAAGGGGTAAAGAAGGACATAATGATACTTTTGATCAAACTGACAACCTTTTACTTTAATGCAACTTTGCACGAGATCTTTATCGCGTCAGTAAATAACTCTTATTATTCTGAAAAGAATTATAGACTATACTATACTTCATCTAACCTGTACAAAAAGTCATGCCAACTCCGTAAAGACAAATACATATTTAGATCTTTCCCTCAGGGACATGCCTTTCCGATAAAATTATTATATATACTATTCAGACTTAATAATCTCAGTGCCAATTTTCTGTTTGTTACAAAATTTCATTCAATTTCAATTTTCAGAAAGGCAAAAGTGTAGGGTTTTAGGCGAACTGATAACATTTGAATCAGGTCATTAGATCTGACACACGTACATCAAAATTGCAAGCAAGAATAAGTTTCATAAATATTATATTTTTTGTGTCAGTTGAAATACGAAAGCGCAACACATGCTTCTCAACTGACGCATTACTCCATGCATGCATCGGAAAAACAATTCCTAATCTAAATCATTTATTTTCCTTAAAAACAAATTGACGTAATACAAAAAGTTTGGCATTATATCATTCAAGTAGAATCATGCAATACAATTACTTCGACTAATGCACATCATTAATAGATGACTCATTTGCTTATGGAGTAACGGTATAACGAGGACAAGTTCAGGTAATTAACATTGTTTTTGCAATTAAAAAGTTGCATTACAACTAAATAGGGATTATATTGTATTGTGAATTGCATCGTGATATCACAAATCATGCATTTCAATTACCATTGCTTTATTTAAATATTCTAACAAATATCCATAAAATTAAAAGTTAACAAATAAATATTTATATCAATATATTTTATGTTGAACACAGTTCAATATAGATACAGGAAATCTTCATTAGCATAAAAACATGCATTTGTACAACTTCAGTATAGATTTGAGCAATAAGAGTTAAGGCATAACTACCACTAATAGTGTTCAGGGGTAGCATTCGCTAACGACATACATATTGCATGTTCGACAGCGCCTTAATGATTTATCCATAAACACACAATGTACGGGTAACTTATAATCAGAAACGTTCACTACATGCATTTGTATGTGATCGATATACAAATGCAAAACAAGCATTACGTTTACATACTTTATCATAAGAAGCTAAAGATAACTGACTATACTTAATTAAATGTTCTAGCTGATCTTATTTAAATTTATATATTTTATAAAAATTCAGTGAATATTCTTATACCTATTCTCATAAGTAATATCAGGATATTTAAATATCATCTATAAGATCGTATTTTTATTGGTTAATGCCAATGCAGTTGTTACCATTGAAGATTTTCTGTTGATATGTTTTTTTCCTTCTTAAAAAGTATCCTGTTATAATAAATCAACTCTTAAAACTTTATGATGATTTCTTTTCTTCAACTTGTAACTCCCTCTCAGGTATTGCTGTAAATTTTCTCCTCAGTCTCTCTTTGTCTTCGTAGCTTTGTTTGTAGAAGTTGAGGAAGAGTACCAGGAAGAATAGAGTGTTGGTGGCGATGAAAGTGGCGACCCCATAGGATGGGGGACATTCGCTGGCTCTCACGCTCAGCAAGTACTGGATAATTATAGAAATGAATTGGATCTGTGAAAAATAAATTAATTGAAAATAATTCCATTCTTTAAGCTTTAAACTAAAAGCTAACAATAACCCTTGTACCGATGTATTAAAAAAGTAACGTGGAGGTTGTTGGTAGATAAACATAAGACACTTACTAAACTTGACCTGACCGAAATACGAATCTGGACTTTCTTAGGTCAATACATCCATGGACAAAAGATGACTTATTTAAAAACTGTATACATACCTACAGTTTACAAAGTTGTGTAGACACAACAGTGTATGAATTTTAGTACATTTAAACAAAAGAAAATCAAAATGGAATTGAACGCAATAGTATTTTTTTTTAAAGTAATGTAAAGTTTTTGTAATGAAAACTTATTGGAAGTAAATTTTTTAAAATATCTAAGATAAATAGTTCATATAAAGAAACAAACCAGTTGTAAAGTGGTCAAATATTTCTTCCACTTCAGATACTTGGCGAACTTTGGCCCGAACGCTGCCAAGCCGTAGTAAGTGTACATCATGACGTGAACCAGCGAGTTCGTGAAGCCAATGAAGATCAGCGTGTGAGACGGTGAATACTTCGCCATAGCCCACGTGCCAGTCAACATGATAGAATGGTGATAAAGATGGAGGAAAGTGATCTGGTTGTCCTTTTTTCTCAACACGAAGAATACTGTGTCAAGGAGTTCTGTCACTTTTGCAGCGAAGTACCACCATATGCCAATTAGAATCTGAAAGAAATTTGTTATATATGAAAACACATGTATACTGCTATTTGCTGTACCATTGATCAGATGTATGTGAAACTATAAACACAGACTTTGTATTACACCTTTCGTATTAAGTCCTCCTATTGTCCGTAAAAGATAAAAAGATAGCAGGACATAAAGCTACTCATGTGTTCCATACTATGCCTAATCTCATTTGAGCCCCAGTAGTCCCAACACATATCGGTGATTATAGTGTAGGAAATGTGTTAGTGTCAATGATAACACATATTTTGCTGACTACATATGATATGCTAGTCGAAAATATCATCAAAAATATCAAGGATATATAAGAAAAATTTACATTGAAAAATGTAATATACCATTGAGTTTCAAAACAGGTTCTCTACATTGGTACCTTACTCTGAACTATTACTATTACCAAGTAGCAGTATTCGCCTTGCTTTGTTCCGGTTTGAAGGATTAGGCAATACGCTAATGATACTTTTACGACAATACCAGCGTCTATAAGCAGGGGTGACGCTTTCTATCACGCGGACTTAGTGCTTGTTTTGCCACCTAGTATATAATATAGCTCTGGGGTACCGGTGGAGTAGAATAGTATCTCTCTCTGTACCTGGTATCGGAAAATGCGACTAAGGTACCGAAACCGAAAGATGGCGGTATATCAATTCGAAACAGCGCAGCTTATATACTATAAAGTGAGGATGGACAGCAGCTTCCTCGTTGCAAAGTTGCGCTTTGCAATTACCAATAATACTGCTAATCTGCAATTCTGCGACAAAAATGACCATTAAGAAATGGCGACAAACTTGGGAACGTCTACGTCATTCTTTGATTATGATGATATAAAAAATCTGGTATACTTAGATTAGTTTACTGGGAAAAAAGCTTCGAAATTTCCCAAAAAATAATAAACGAAAAGAGACTTACCTGAGATCGAGAGTTTGGTTCGTTCATGTAACATATTTTTGGGAAAATACCCATACGCATCATGTCGAAGAAGAACTGCCAAGAAAAAAAGCTCTAGTTATTTTTCTATTTAGTTAATGTTATATTTTCGCTTTCTAATTAATAGAAATACTCAATTTTAAATAGCATTGAAATTAGCCATATATTATATAGTTCTGTTTTTTAAAATTTGACTTTCACGTGTCACCTAATATCACAATAATATTGATTACATCTAGTATCGTAAAGCGAACGAGTGCTCAAACTGCTCATATGTCAGTGATAGTTGCTTAAGCAATAAATGTAGCATGCGTTGATAAACTGTCTTGATATTTAGTATATTGTAGACTTTGTAGTTTCGCAATAAAAACAAGCAATATAATTTAAAGATAATTTAGCAATAAAATAGTGTAAAAGTATTTTATTAATAAATAAGTAGTGTTAGGGTCGTAAATTCACTACTTATAATAAAACTAGTATTTAAAAGTGAATGTTTTTGTCGCGTGAAAATCGAAATGTCTAACAAAAGTCGTGAAAAGTCAAATTAACTGCATTTTGATGTCGTGTAAAACAAAAATTTTCAGTTAAAGTAATGATAACTTTAAGTTTACAGAAATAAGATATACGTACCCTATACACTAAATACAAAGATAGAATCACTTGTAACGCGTTGTAGAATATAAGAGTGTTCTTCAATTTGAATGCTTCCCTTTTCCTCATAAAAGCGGGGCCAATTTTTAAAATAAATAAGAGATATATAGCTAAAATCATTGGTACTGGCCCCAAACTTTTCATTAGAGGCAAATCATCCATTTCATCATCTGCAAAGAGAACGACAAAATTAATATGTTTTATACTTTTATTACATATTCTTAGACAAAAATACTGTAACACACAAAATTTTAAAATAATACACGTAACAATTCCTTACAACAACGCTGTATAATTGCTTAGTATCTCTCAGTATTTCCTAATTTCTTTGAGTCTTTCTTAGCCTCTCTCAATATCTCTGTCTCTCTCAGTATCTCTCTGACTCTCTGTCTCAGTCTCACTTAGTTTCTCTTAGTATCGTTATCTTTAGTCTGGCAGTCTATTTTAATCTCTATTACTTTCTCTCTTAGTCTACCTTATTCACTGTTAGTCTCTCCTTATCTCTCAAAGTCTCGTATTTTCTGTATAAAAATTGCTTGCAGAAGGTTTTTTTTATGAGATGAGCGATTATTATATGTTATAAATCTATCCGTAAAAATGTATCTTAAACTACTTTTATTTTAGTTTTATGCAGCTGCTGGTTCTTCATCAAGTAAATAAATTATCTACTTAAAGTGATATCGAGGTAATTTTGAAACATTTGCAGATATTAATAAACCAAAGAAATAAATATAGTATGGTTGATGATACTGGTACTCTGTGTCGTTGGAAGGCCATTACATAAGGCCGGCTAAGGGTGACTACCTTAAAACTTAATTAAAACTTTTCTGTATGCTCTATTTATGTATTTATATTCGACGGCCCTAAGACATAAAATATTCCATCTCTAATTAAATGCACTTTAGGAAATAAATAATAATATGTACCTTAATCATACATACATACATCCATCACGTCTTTATCCGCGGTGTAGGCAGAAAGTACCAATCTCTCTACCCCGTCTTACTCGCATTAGTCCTTTCATTCACGCTCGTATATTCTTGGTAGCCCTTCTTTAACACGTCTTTTACCTGCACCTATTCTTCTCCTTTAACACGTTTTCTATCTGTATATTTGCCTAGGTCGCCCTATACCAACTCTTCCGTTTTATATATTTGTGCAGTCATTAACTTTGATCTAAACTTTCTATATCAATCATTCGTTGTACTGCATTTAACAATACATCCCCACAATAATCCTGTCTAGCTGTGTATTGGTTGTACGGTCAGCCACAATATATCCATGTTTCATATAAACTGATTGAGAAGATACGAACATATTAGCTATTTTTTGTCTTACATGATAGCAAGCTTAAACGCTCGCTCATTCGCTCGTTGCCGTCGATAAAGATATTACGTCACTTTACCCAGTAATTTCACTGCCTCTCTCACCCTTCAAACTGAAACACAATAATGCGAACACTGCTGTTTGGCGGTTAAAATAGGTGAGAGAGTGACCAATGTAGACGACCTTTGTATGGGGTCTACCTAATGTGAATTATCTGGTTATTCCCCTCCAAGGTTATAGGAGACTATTTGTATTTTTTTAGTGCGGGCATATATTTTTTACTTTTTCAATACACATCAATTTAAGCGTGGATGTGTGAAAGAAAAAATATACGAGCGTGTTAAACGAAACCCCATCACAACTTATCTAAGAATGTTTAATCAGCAAATATTTCACGAGATTTTGTTATACAAATCGCAGCATCAACTGCCTCTTAAAAATCACTCTGGTAATGTTACTGTAATTTTCCACTCTATCAAACTCCGTTTAATCCAACTAATTTAGAGATGAGATTATAAAAATAAATTTAAAATAACTTACAAGCACTTTTGTGTAAGTTCCATGCAGGATATTTCAGAGGTCCAGACGCCATTTTGTTCGTTTATCGTCTTGTTATCTAGTCTGATACTGTGAAAAAGAACATGTACAAAATTTATTCGAGTTGTTACTTCTAGGCCGAACAGAATGAAACTAACAGATTTTATAATATTAACCATTAAGCACAACAATGTTAATGAGACTGGTTATTCCTACACTGAAATAGTAACAGTTTAATTAAATTCTGATCGATCATTAGCTAAGTTGGTAATGCGTATAAGTCCAAATGATGTCAGAGATGCTCAAAATCTAATTATTGAATAGATTTATATAGCCAAAAGGATTTGGAACACATGCTGACAATATCGATTGACGGTCTGGCACGAGTTGCAGTTTGCCTTTGACAAAATATCTCACAAGCGCCCGCAGGCTTGAAGTCGGATGTCCATCGGCTGATATAATGAAACCTTCCTAATGTATCAATCAGTCTATGATGTTAATTATAGACCTCGCAAACAAAATGGCGGGCGGAAAGCTGGTGTTAAATTAAAAAATACATGTAGGGATACATAGTTTCTTCTTCCGAGCAACGTCTTTATATATAACAACATTTTTTATACAAAAACTTCATGTCTCGGTGTTTGTAATTTTTTGCTTACTGCGTACATTTGGATCCAATTTGAAAGACAATTTTATATCTCAACTTATAGCCACTATTTATATATTTATTTATAATATAGGTAGGCATATAATAAGAAAATAATTGGTGTAAGGTCTGCTAGTTATAAATAGATTTTTATTTTACTGTCCAACACTTTTACTGTCCGGACAAACGTGAAAATTGACTCAGTTAAAAAAATGTAAAGAAGACGTTAATAAAGCAATTTTTAGTCTAGTTTTGAATGATATACATAAATGAATTAAACTCATTTACTTAATTTAAGAAGAACAAAGACAACATATCTATTAAAGTGTAGTTAAATGTCTTTAATCTTTTGGGTTATTAAGTATAAGATCTATAAGTTTTCATTACAACAAATATTGTCATGGAAGTTTGACATTTCTACTTTCTATGCATAATTAATTTTAATCTTCTACTACTTACTATATAATTTTAAAAATACTGGCAAATCGACTAAGGAGCCATTATTAAATTGATTTTGTAAGATGTTTGGCAGATATCCGATTTTACCGCACCTGCGCTATCGGACCCGTCAATATACTTGTATCTTTATTTATTGGACTAAATAAAATTTGTATTTGATAATCCTCGTCGTCACCATCATGTCAGCCGTAGACCATCAACTGCTGGACATAGGCCTTTCCATGAAACAGGGGAATTTAGCAGAGCGTAGCTTGGCGACGGGAACCCACGCCCTATGGCATTTTAGCTGTCTATTCCGCCACCTTAGTCACCTCTCACGACGCCTGATACAGCGGAAGGTACTATTATTTTCTGTCGGTACAACACGGCTAATATCTGTCTGGTTCGTGATCTCCATAATCTTATGGTACTTAAAATCTAGTTTTCAGCAAAAATTTAGACATTACTATGAAGTGCTCTTATCTGTTTTATTAAAATATATATATATATTTTGCACACCAAATATTGTCAGATGCAGATTACATAACATTGTAAGGGTACCGCGTTTTCACTCGCGAAGTTCTCGTTACTACGAAAATTCAGAAATAAAATATACTTAGTTTTATATTATTTATATTATTGATGATAATGTAAAATAAACTATGATTTTAGTTGCGTAGTTTTAGAGTTTAATCGTTATAAATGCACAACAATATAAAATGTTCAAAATAAAAGTACATTCTATTTTAGGTGCCATAAACACCGTCTGAATTTTAAATTCAGAATCAATAATACCGAATTTCATTGAAATAGCTTCGAAAATAGCAATTTTTTACACTAACATTGCACCCTCGTCCTTTAGGAGGTGATTTTTTTAATATTTTCCTAGTACTCCCTACGTTATAAAAAAACCCCTGTGCGAAGTTCCTATCCCTATGCTTCTTATATATATGTAGATTGAAGTAAATTTGTTAACTAAAAACCTCTGTAATTAAAAAATAATATATATATATATAATAATAAACTCACCGTATAAGAAAATGATTTACCACACTATACAAATCAACTGTCCATTCATTTGTTACACTACACACAATTATCCGAAGACAGAATTATTAGAAAAGTTTGTTTCGTCAAATTAAAATCAATATAAATGTATTTTGAACGACAAATTCACGTGTCTTGACTGCGCTGCAGTGCGCTCAAATATGTATTAAAGGTTTATACGATCAGTATTTTCAACACGGTAATACGTACCTTGACTATTGGTGATCGTAATTTTTGATATTTAATGAGGGTAAAGACAATATAATCACTAAAATCAATGTTACCTTCATTTAGTTATGTCGTGTGTCGTTCAAGCAGCAGTGTATGTATTTCATGTTGTGATCAATTAATTTTATGAATTCCTTGTTCATTTTGTACTATAAAAAAATAGTTTTATGCACTTTTCATTACTAAAAACTTATACTGTGAAAAAATTCAAGAAGCAAGAATTCAGAGCAAATATTTATATGTTGATGTTTGTGTTTATTCTTTGTATGGGTGATAATATATGTATGTACTAAAGAAGTATATTACCCTGTTATCTGGCGTCCGTAACACAAGTGCTTTAAGCGACTTACCACGGAGTCAAGTTAATGTATGAGATGTTGTGGAAATTTACTATTATTATCATAATCATCATTTGTTGGCGCAATTTCCTTAAAAAATGTGTATTTATGCATAACGTATTTATATAAAGATCATCATATCAGCCATTGGAAGTCCACTGCTGGACATAGGCCTTCCCGAGGAATAGGGAATTTTGCCCATAATTGCCACACAGCGCAGTTTCGCAAAGAATGACGCTGCTAGCCAACCCCGCCCTGTGCACATGAGCTACACTGTTCCGGGTGGATATACCATCCATCTGTCGGTTTAGGTACCTAAGTTGCCTCTTACGACTTTGTTATACTACCTTCCTCTTTCTTTTTGTCAACTGTCACAGCTATTTGAACGTTTGTTCCCATTATATGTAACATTATATTTTATACTTATCAGTTTTTTTTTGTTTATGTTCTGTTGGACTAGGGAATTTATTTATTTGCTTAATTAGTCATAATTGCTTTTATTATCACTAATATTATTATTATTACTGTTGAATTTTTGTGCAATTTTTATTATGCATTTTAATATTATTTTTTTTTTAGTTTGTAATGTAACATGCAACTATATGGTAAATTATTTTTCTTTTTATTATTTTTCATATTTTCTATAACTTTATATTTGACATGTATAATAGTGATAGTTTTTATTCTGTATATAGTTTATATTTCTCTGGCGTTCCTCGGTATTTCAATGTAGTTCATATAAATGCCCAGATTTCCTGCTCATTTCTCCAAAATCCAGGCATCATTCGACTGTAAGAACATCCATGCTATCCTTATTTCTGAATCTTGGCTAAAGCCTTACCTGCCTTCGTCTCTCTACACTCTTCCTGGTTTTCAACTCATAAGAAACGATCGCACTGGCAACGGTGGTAACCGTTTACGGGTAACCGGTAACCATTTACTTACATGCACATATACCATTTTCAATTGTGAATGTGTCAGCTCAACCAACCCCGTCCGATAGTGGTGAGTATCTTTGAAGTTGAACTCCAGCACACAAAAATCTTGCTCCGAGTATATTACTGTCCCTCTCTTCATATTAATTTCTTATCGAGCTTTGACTCAATATTAAAAAAACTTGTCCCCTCTTATAATTATTTAATACTAATGGGTGATTATAATACCTGTCTTCTTAAAAATTATTTTCGTTCTTCTTCCCTAATATCTGTCATTGAAGCAAATGACATGATCTCCCTATCGCTTGATGCAACAAATTCATTTTCCGAACTCTCGTCCCTCCCTTCGACCTCGACCGTATCTTTGATTCCTCTCTAAACCATGTTGCTAAACATGGTCACTGCTCAGCAGATGCCTTCTAACCCCTAAGACGAGAGCGAAAATTCTTCAGCAGCGTAATTTTGGAGGTATGAAACTAGACTGTCTGCGCAAAGATGCGGCACTCATAGACTGGACTTCCCTCTTAAATACTGAGTCTATCGACAAGAAGGTACGGTTTTTTAATACAAACATCAACAATGTATAACAAGCACGCTCCTATTCGCTCAGTCAGAGTAAAGCTTTTACCTGCCTGATGACAGTATTAAGACAATGATAAAGAGTAAGGTTACGGCCAAGTCTAAGTTTAAATCTCAACCTACAGATGCAAATAGAGATAAATATATACTAACTAGAAATCTCTGTTACAAGTTGTGTAGAAACGCTTAACGCCACTACATTCACAATTCAGTACTAAATGGAGAACCAGCTAAGGTCTGGAGATTTCTTAGGTCCATTGGGTTTGGAAAAACCAAAAACAGTAATATTCCCAATACCTTTGAAATTAATTAATTAAACCGCCATTTCACTGCCTCGACCAACTTTGATGGAACAACGAAATTAAACACATTATCTTTCCTCTCTTCCGACTCCTGATTTTTCAGCGTTCATATTAATTCAGTTTACCGAGTATGATGTTAAAAGGAGCTTAGTGTCAATAGCTTTCAACGCAGTTGGAAGTAACTGTATCAGGCGTAAAATGATTCTTCCTATCCTTGATGAAATACTTCCAACAATCTGTCACATCCTTAATTTTTCCATTGCTTTCGGTATTTTTCCATTAGCATGGAAAGAGGCGCAAATAATTCCTTTACCTAAAAAAACCAAGCTCACCTCGTTTTCTGATTATTGTCCTATATCTATTCTACCTTTCCTCTCCAAGGTTCTTGAGCGGCTGGTCCACGATCAGCTCAACCCTTTTCTTTATAAAAATAACCTTCTTAACTTTTTGCAATCCGGTTTCTGCCCTGGTCATAGAACGACAACTGCCCTTATCAGTATAGCGGACGATATAAGGTCTGGGATGGCAATTGGAAAAGTGACTGTTTTAGCACTACTATATTTTAGTAATGCCTTTACCACCGTAGATTTCGATTTAATGCTTGGCCTTCTACGCTCTCTTAACATATCCCCATCGGTAGCTGATTGGTTTCATATCGCAGGATATTTATTTGCACATACGTTATTTATTTGTATAGATATATATATGTATAGATAAATAACGTACATAAACTCATAAGTTATAATATTGTGTATTTTGTGTATGACAAAACCAAAAGCATGTTAAAAAAAATCTGGGTCAGTTATTTAATTCAAGGCAAGAGTACCTCGGCCTAGAGTTGAACCTACAGTTACATGACCTTTACCTTGCTCTTTGAAATCATTCACAATTCCTGCTTGTTACCTGCAGCATGTGTTTATGCTCTCTCTGTGACAGGTATCAAATCCAATTAAAACTGCGCAGTTCTAACGCTACAGGGAGCGAATAGGTGCCATCCTTTTTTAAAGTAATATTTTTGCCACCATGCCTGGTCAAATTGACCTATAAATCATAAGGTTGGTCTCTCTCATCATCATCATCATATCAGACATTGAAAGTCTACTGGACATAGGCCTCCCCAAGAAAGGTGGAATTTTTGGTCATTTTTGCCGCGCTGGGTACGCGTGTTGGCAATGGCAGAGCGCAGTTATTTCGACAGGGATGCTGCCGATCTTTTTTGAATTGATATACCACCATCTGTCGGTTCTGGTATCTTAGTTGCCTATTACGACACCTGGTACAGAGGGAAGTACTATTCTACTCTGCTCGTACCTCTCGATTGGGTCTCTTTGGAAGTTTAAAAAAAAAATGTCCTAATAGCTGCCTTATTTTAAAACAATAAATAGGTAAAGTTTATTTTTGCCGGTAAAGAATAAAAGTACAAGTATTATGACAAGCCCGGTAGTACAGATGGTAGTAATCCGATCTTGTGCGATAAAGGTCGCAAATTCCATCCCCAGCTATAACAAATGTTTATATGATGCGTTTGTTCTGTGTATGAGATGGTGTATGCATAAATTTTGGTAACATGGCATGGCAGGTAGAATTTAATATTTGACAGTTCGTTTACCTTTTAGCAACTATTTCCAAGACTAATTAGCGAGTTAAAAATAACAATCATACCCTTTGAATATAAAAACTGTATTAATAAAATAATATATATAAAAAGTTGTTTTGTCAACTTTCAACGGTGTCAGTACCCTTTGCGAAAACAAAATACTGGGTGGGAAAATAATCCCTTGGGGTCTCAAGTCTGAAGTCTTCGACTAACGTGTGGTATCAGCTAGTACCACCAGAAGACACTGAACTGTAGTAGTTTCTTACTTTTGGTCTTGTTAGCCATCTCAAATTAGCCCAATTAGGTATGAATAAAGCAATACTAAGTTTTGCACAATTGAATCAGGAAAGAGATGCGTAAAAGAACCAAAGTTACCGGCATAGTTAAACGGGCCTAATGGCGCTGATGGTAGTTATTCTATCTTGTGCGCCAAAGGTCGTGGGTTCAATCCCTGTCCAGTGCATATATTCATGTGATACTATTTGTGTGTTATATGTCTGGGTGCTAAATATATCTATTAAAGTGTTTTATTTAATGATTCCTCTAATGATGATGTCCGTTACACAAGTGCAGTGAGCAACTTATCTCGGAGTCAGGTCAATATATGAAATATTGTGTGATTTTTAACGGGCCCGATGGCTTAAATTTATCTAAGAGTCGTGGGTTTGATTCCTACCCAGGATAAATATTTATATGATGATATGTGTGTTTTTGTTCTGTGTCTAGATTTTAATAATGTATACATGTAATTCCTCTTTTGACTGACGTCCTTAATAATAGTTAACAAATTCAAATGATATATCTCGAAGTCAGGTCAATGTACTTGATATTGTGTGATTTTTTATTTATTTTATAATGAATTAGCTATTACAAGTGACAACTAGCCAGGCAAATACACAAAGCATTGAACAATTCATCATTTCTAGGCTATTTTAAGGAAGACAATAAAATCTTATAAAAAAAAATTTCCTACAATATTTTTTATATGTTTACTTTCTAATGATGAATGTATGTCCAAATAAGCCACGCTGAGTTAATGTTATTGCATGATTTATTTTTTCTGTGTGACCTTTGTAACAGTTTTGGAATTGTTGAAAATTCCATTTAGGAATACCGAATTTTAATATACAAACTAAAACGTGACGAGTATATTTTCTACTTATATACTACACGCGACCCGCCCTATCTTCGCGCGGATGCAATGAGTGTAAAAAAATATCGACTTTTTTGAGGTATACAGTGTACTATAGTAAAATATTATTCTGATCTATTTCGTCAGGTTCAGCTAGCGTATGTAAAAAAAAAAAAAATTATTTACTACAATACATAGGAAACCTTTAAGATTATGAATATTTCTATGCTATGTAATGCATGTTCATATTATATACTTAAACCGTATTAAATCATTTTATCAATTAAAAAAACCTTATTATAATCCGTTGTATTGTTTTACAGATCTATGCATACATAGAAACAAACAGCGGAGAGCGACCTTGATGTAGTAAATCAAATAAAATGATGTATGTACAGATTACTTTTTCTTCTTTCTTTTCGAAATTTCTAACTAAAGTATAGTTTTTAAACTAAACATATTTTTTTTTGCCTGAATCAAAATGGTTAATTGCCAATTAGGCCTAATAAACGACAAAATTACTGGGTAATACAACATATTACTTTCAAATCACAAGTTTGGCAACGCGCTAGTGATATCCTTGTGTTATTACGAGCGTCTATAGGCTACGATAGCGTCTAACGCTCAATAGCACGCGGTCTGTATTCTTGTTTGTCAAACTTGTCGGATTTTCCAATCTTTGTATTATCACATCAACTATAGGAAGCCCAAGTTTTTTTTTATTAAATATTTTCTTTATTTTATACTTTTTAGAGAAACTTAATAATGGGCTTGCCATGTGGTACCGGCAAAAAAGAGTACCTTAATCTGTAACAGGTGTCGTAAGAGGAAACTAAGGTACTAAAACCGACAGATGGCGGTACATCCATCTGAAGCTTAAAGGTGGGGATAGTCACCATCATGTCAAAAACTATGCTCTACGATTGCCAACATTGCCTAGTGCGGCAGTTATGGGCCAACTTCCTCGTCTACTGGGAGGCCTATGTCCAGCAGTGAACTCCAATTGCTGATTTAATGATGATGAGCCGTACATAAGTACGGCTCATCATCATTAAATCAGCAGAGACAAAAGACCCAAAAGAAGATAGACAAGATTTAGGCAAAGAAATTTGATCAGAAGTGAGTTGAGTTGAGCAAGCGTGAACTTAATCTTTCTAAAGTTCGATCGAAAACTTATGATAATCTCCGCAATAAAAGTCATGCCCAAAGGCTGTATTAAATTGTTAAACTCATTATGATTCAACTGGAAGAATACTGTACTCACTGGCTTGCTTTGTTATGTAAATCAAACGAAAGCGAAATAGCAAAGATTGTATTAGATTGTTTTTTGGATGTACCTAAACGCTGAATTCAGTCAGAGGATCACTAGGAGAAAGAAACCTGGCTGCTCATTAATGAGATGCCATATGCCTGCGCATTTAGTATAACCACTCTAAACGCGACCGTCTCTTGCCCTCTCACTGGCACTCCACACACAACTACACTACATACTAATGTCATTCATAGAGCAGTACACCGCGTTCGCTGGCGAACGCGTGCTATCCCGGCCCCAACGAGCAATGACCAGCTGCCCTACGGTCGGGCTCGCTCTATCCAAAATCTCCGACGCTCCCGCTCAGATCTCGCAAACCCTGCGACGGTGACTATAGCTAAACGGGCACATGGTCGCTCACTGACGAGTGACCTTACCTTCTTATTCGGTGGCACTGGCATAGACGCCGAGTGGCCTATCATTAGGTTATTTTAAAATAAAAGATTTTATATGATATGCTAACAATTGTCAAACGAAGCCGATAAGCACTTAGTGTTTTGGTCAGGCCGCGCATTATTGAGTAGCCCTAAGCTTGCGCACTACCCCCCCTCCCCCCACGCTTACAATGTATGCGTACCCAAAAATCAGCGTATTAATTGGATTGCCTATATTCGGAATACACGCAAAGCTTATCGAAAACCAAAAGACACGTAATCATGGACCTTGTATGATACCTTTGCCAATTGTAACCTAAGAAGAGTGTCAACTTATCAAATTGGTTTAATGTACGAACGCGCACCATTTTTCACCAAGCTATTGTACGCGCAGATGACAGACTTCAAATCACTCTAAATTTAACTCAGAATGTCTCTAAAACGTAGATAACGTACCATCATGTGAGCAATCATGGTCGTTTCGTAACAATATGACATTGGTCTATTTTTTTTGCAGTCAGCCTTTCCATCAGAGGCCAATGCTTTAATAGGTTTAGATAATTTTAATCAGATTTTAGGTGTTTATAAAATTTGAGAGATTCACATGTTATGCCTATGATTCCATCATCAGTTTTTAACTTGGCGCGAATGGGACTATCTCGGCGCTTTATCTGCTCAAATAAAACAAAACATCTGACAAATTGAGAATATGCTCTTAAAGTCGGCTAAAAATAAACTTAGTATACTGCAAATTCATTAGGAAATCCCCCAGAAAAGGGATTGCAAAAAAAAACTACGGGCTCGTATCACTTTGACAGAACCTTCATCATGGTCGTATGCAATTTTTGTTCTAAATATAAACGTTGGCGTGTTGTTGTTTTGACACCAAGTGCAGAAACTTAAATCTTGTCATTAAAAAAAGTTATCATAAACAGAAAACTTTATACATTAATATTTAAATATTACTAATTTCAAGAATATATGACTTAAGCAGACTACGTCTCCACAAGGAAAACGAGTATGACGTGTATAATCCGATGATAGATTCCAGAGAATGAATGGGAATACAGGTCGATACAGATACTTGACTACATATGAACTTAGTCAAACAATTTTGAACTTTACGTCTACGGTAAAAAGAACTGTACACAATTTAAGATTTATAAAGGACGCAGCATTAAAATACCGGTGTGCATAGTAACCAATGTATTAATATATCATTTAATATGCAAATATAACATCTCCTCTAAACATCCCTTATGACTACAATGTCTCGTCATATAAGAATCTAGATCATATCAACCGTAGGACATTCACTGCTTGCCACAGACCTTCCTAAGTTACTTCCAATGGCGCTGCATGCGGCTTGGATCCAGCGCGATCTTGCAATTTAAGTCAGTTCTAAATATTTTTCATTTCAAACAGGTTTGGTGTAAGTCGACAAGATAAAGTAGGTCTTAATGCGGTACCTATATGTTAAACGACTTTTATGACTGCTTAGACTTGAGGGTCGTCTGTATCATTAAATTTCAATATCAATCAATATAATATCAAATTAAACTAGCGAAGAAGTGTCAAAAATATTATCAAACTCATTTTGTAATATTTTATCAAATTTACTAACTACACTATCGCTAAAATTAATATTTACAATCAAAATAAAGAAACGAACAATAATAAACTCATTATGTACTAATAAAATGTAGTGGTATCAAATATTTTTTTTTTTTACCCTTATGGCTTACTCTGATATTAGTTGCTCATCAAGTGTGATCAAGTGGTTTCTTACCGGTAGAATTTAAATCTGACGTTTTAATACTGTCTTCCTGACAACCGCTTTCGTCAATTGACAAGCCGCAAAACATCCACTGATGGACATGGCCTCCCCAAAATAGGGAGAGTCACCATTGCCCATAATTGCCAGGCTTGGCAAGCGTGGAAGCAATCGCAGAGCGTAGGTTTGCGTCAGAAATTATGCTGCTTTTTCCCGCAGTGTTGCATTTCAGCTACACTGCTTCCAGTGGGTATACCGTCATCTGTTGGTTCCGGTATGTCAGTCGTAGATGTACACGGCATTGTGCTGGTACCACATCTTGCCATTAGTGGGTAGACAAATTTGACCTCCGTCAAATTGTCAAATGACTAATCTATACCTTCTAGCATAAACTTGATTTTAAAACTGTTACTAATGAACCATTATCGATATTATAATCAAGTTATCCGATACACTGACAAATATATTAATCGTTTTTGTATCGGATATTTAGCAATTAATATTATTATTATTCGATACTGTTATCTTAATGATTTTGAATTTAAGGAAAATAAAAAACTTTTTAAGTTAAACGGTTTTATGTTAAACATACATTGCAATGTTTAAGATAAATGTACTAAAAACCAAAAAATAATAAAATAGATACAGTCGTGGGAATTATAAACATATGCATAGACTAGACTAAAATAAAAACCGTGGGGCACGTCAATTGTCTACAATCGTTGATTAAAATGTTTGTTTTGTAATGTTACACTATAATTAGGCAGTTGTTTGTATTGTAAAATATATTGATTGATAAAATATTGTTATCAGCCATTTGGTAGCGGCGGCCATCTTAGATTTCAATTTTGCATAGTAAATTGTATTCTGCTTGTTGAGCCCTTTCATTTGATACCCATATTGATGGGATTAATAAAACATAAATTATCCGCCATTTTGTAGCGGCGGCCATTTTGAATTTATAATAATAATGAATAAACATAATTGTATTGTCACCAAAATCCAAAGTGTATACAAAATTTCAGATTAATCGGTTGACAGAAAGAGGGTGAAATTTGAATTACTAAATTTGACCCAAGAATAAAACAAACAGGGTGAGCTAAATAAAACCGTTTAAAAAGGGTTTTTTTGAAAACTTGATTCTTTATGTGTTCACTCTGATATATCAAATAATCCTTCTAGCTGCAAGGCTGGAAGTATTTATTTAACCACGTTGATGCAAAAGCATTGCAATATTTTATTTCCGTCAAACCTCAGGGTCTCAAATCGAAAGTCTTTGATCAATATCTCATATCAGTGATGACTCAGCAGCAAAACTTGGTCTCTTAGTATTGGCCTTATAGCCAATTCAAAATAGCCCAATGAACTTAAGTGAAGGCAATGCACGAAATCTCCTTGTACGACCAAATCAGGTGAGAAGATCCATAACTAAACCAAAATCGATATAACCTCACGGATTAACAATTTCAAGTTGCTATGGGCAGGGTACTAAGTACGTAAAAACGATGGTCGATGGATCCGTAAGGTTATTAAATAGAGACGTATAGGCAAGCGTAACATTGGACGTGGATATACATCCGACTTGAATCGAAACATTGCGCTGGACGCAGACCGCATACAACCGGCCTTATATACAGCGCAACACTGCAGTTTCACTTTAAACTTATAAGAATTTGTTGAATTTGAAAATCAAAAATATATTTTTTCTCTAATTTTGAGAGATAAATTTCTATCAGTATTTTTCCCATAAACCCCCAGCCTGGTCTTCATCACATCAGCCATTATACGTCCTTTGTTGGATGCCGTGAGGTAGTAGCAGAGAAGATTAGAACGTCCCTCTGTACCATGTGTCGTAGGAGGTGACTATGTTAAGTACCAGAACCGACAGATGGCGGTGTATCCGGCAATCTGAGATAGTGTATCTCAAATATGCTCAAAAATGTAAATATGGGCTAAATTCCCCCTTTCTTGGGGAAGCCTAAGTCCAGCAGTGGACTTCCAATGGCTGCAATAATGGTGTGTATATAGACTAACCCAAAGAGAGGGAAGAGTGTTGATAATTGCCTTGACAGACAATTGTGGTGGTAAGAACATAGTTTTGCCAAAGACAAATAGATGGTAGTTATTATGCCGGTAAAGCCTCGGATAAAAGCTATATAATAATAAACCCTATGAAATCACAGTTACCACCTGTCAGCTCCAAGTCCTCATTTGTAAGGGTTTGACAACATTGTAATAAAAGAAAGTGATGTAGAGCAAGATAACTTCTTTTTATGTTTTTCTGCACTGTACTTTGTTGTGTCTGTAATAAATAGTTTGAATTATTGGATAATTGATTTTATTTTAATAATTAAAGAGTCATGAGTTACAGAAGTAAATCTTTCTTTATACCAGGTCTCGTAAAAGATGACTAAGGTGCTGGAACCGAAAAATGGCGGTTAATCCATTAGGTATGGAGAGGCAGCAGCATCCTCATTGCGAAGTTGCGCTCTGAGTTTGCCATCACGCCTGCCTAGCGCAACAATTATGGGATTAAACTCTTCTAAGAGGGAGAGGCGTATGTCCAACAGTGGTCTTTATGCGGCCGATATGATGATGACGATGAAATAATTACATTGGTGAAATTTGTAGTCCAAAAGAATTAAGTCTCTTCTTTCTAGATTCTTTCAAAAAATTAATATGTTGATCATGGAGAGTCCGTTTATCAAGGCAAGCTACTAAACCTCAAAAATTGACAATTCCACGCGGAAAAAGCTGTGGGAACTGTAAGTATTGTATAAGACCCTTTCTATATCACAATGAAGGCAAACAGGCATGCTGTATGCCTTTCCTTATACCCTTTTAGTAAACAATTATTTTTGCTTTTAGATGCCTGAAATACATACTACTCGTTTACTAGAATATAAAAAAAAATCCTTAGATATTTCTTATAACATAAACTTATTACTAGTGAAAGTACTAAGTGACTAGATACCAATTTAAAAATTTAGCCTGATGATGTATACTCGGATTTCGTTTTTTTTATTTTTAAAAGAACCTTTATATATCAAAGGGGAAGGAACTGCAAATAATGAAAAATACTTTCATAATTTATTTCGTCACAACATTTAATAATTTTTATATCGATTTTATTGTTATTTAGCTATAACTCTTAACTACTTTGGATATTAGCTGTAGATAACAAAGAAAAATATTTTCTAGTACCATTGAAATAAAATAAATATATACAATGTAATAAATTAATAATGTTCTCAATAAAATGTTAAAAAAGTGTCTTTGAAAAATATATATATGTAACTGGATAAGGATAAATAATACAAAAATAAATCTTTATTTAAAATATATAAAAAGTCATACAATGTACGACTTACTACGACTAAATAATATATAAATATAATACTAAATAAATAATAACTAAGTAAATAAACATATAATAAATAACGTTTCAACAACAATTATGAATTACAAGGCACTATTGTCCTATATTGTCCTGACCTTGAAGGTCATAAAACCAACAAACATATAATAAATAATATACGGCTCCATTTACAGCGATTTCTCTTTTTCTTGATTTAAACTCAATGTTCCATTTTGAGGAGCCTTGTCAACCTTGTTTGACTTGTTGTAGCTTTGTTTGTAGAACTGCGAGAAGAGATAGAAGAAGAAGCAAGTGGAGTAGGAGATATAAATCACACCCACCAGACTGTGCGTGCCGCTGGTGACAATTAATGAAATAATCTGGTGCAAGAAGATTGACACAAACTGGATCTGAAACATAGGAAACACGCGTTTAATTTAATTAAAGGTGTTGCACAAAAAATGTTTAATAATAACAATAATATTAACGATTATATTACAAATAATTATTGTTTTTCTTATTTCATTTTATAAGCGAATTACTTTATTATCTTCTTTAAACTCTGTTCTGCTAATTTACTGGAACACGGTAGGACGTATAAGATTACTTCATACATTCACTATATACTGATGCGAACAAAACATTTGCAATGTCAGTTTGCTAATGTTACAATAAATATAAAAGATCATATAAAGTTATGTTTGAATAAATCATAGAGTAATGGCACAAAATTTAACCTATAAAGTAACTGAAGATTATATACATTCGGCTTTGAAAAGACTTCCAATTTAAGTTTAATAGCTATTTTGAAAAAGGTTTTTTATCTTTTTTTTTCAAATATAGAAATAAAGTGAGGATTTTTTTATTTATCTTTTACTATAGAAAAACTTCGCTTATATCTTTAATGCTACTGAAATGATGAACATTTACTACAGTGCTTAGACATTCGCATTATTACGAACACGGTACTAGCGTGTCTCCTTAACCCTCCTTATAAACTTTATAAACAGGTATATATCAATATTGTTGCTGCTTTTTATTAAAAAAAATTATAAATCCGAAAGTTTGTGGATGTACGGATGTATAACTCTTTCACGACGGTACAGCAAAACAATCTGAATAAAAATTGTCACAAATATTATCGATAGTCTGCATTAGAGATAATCTACTTTTAATTATAAAACATGTTTCCTTGGGTTGGATATAGCTTTTTTTTATGAAAAGGGCATAACTTTTTGTACAGTTTTGTTAACAGGAGCGACAAAGAAAAACAGTTTCATAGACAATGAAAGTTAATTGACATTATTTTTATGTACGTTTAACATCTAGCAATTACATTTTTTTTCTAGGGAATTTTTTTTCTGTTAATCAAAATTATTGTCCATTACTTATCAACCTGTATTTTACAAATAAAAAACAAACATAAATATTTACACAAAATCATTTTTCTCTCCTCATTTCTCTCTGTTGTTTGATGTCCGTAACACAAATGCTGTAAACGACTTATCACGAAGTAAGGTCAATGTATGAAATGTTATGGAAATGTATCATTATTATTATTATCTTATACATTATTTTTACCTTACTTCGAAGTAAGTCACTTAAAGCACTTGTGTAAGAGATATCAGACAATCGATGAACTACAAATATAATACATTATTATTTCCATGTTTGTCCTGGATGGAGATCGAACCTTGAGCGTAAAAGATAGAATCACTACTATTTGTGCTATCGGGCCTGTCAAATAATAGATAATTGAATAAAAAAAAAACCTTTACGTACCAACTGGAAACTAGTGATGTGTTTCTTCCATGTCAAATATTTTGCATACTCGGGTCCTAGCGCCGCTACGCCGTAGTAGAAGTACATAACGACATGTACCAGAGAGTTGATGCAGCATCCGTATATAGCGGTCGTGCTGATCGAGTATCTCACCAAGATAAAAGTCCCGAAGAGCGTGGCGGCGTGGTGGTATACGTGCAGGAAGGACACCTGATTATACTTCTTTCTTAGACAGAAGAAAATTGTGTCGAGGAGTTCACTGACTTTGCCCCAGAAATATACGTATAAACAGAATATCATCTGCAAGATAAAGATTAAGGATTTTTTGTATCATTGTGACATACACCGAAATCTGCATTTATGGCTATCAGTATCGACTTTATTTACTATGTAATTAGGGAATTTTTAATCATCACAGCAGCCAAAGATTTTCCAGTGCTGAATGTAGGCTTCCGCGGGATACAAGGAATTTTGCCCTAAATCGCCGCACTGGGCAGGCGTAGTGCCAATCACAAATCACTTTAATGCAATAAAAAATATTTATGCAATTTCACTTCATAGAATTAGTGAACTCCAAACTAATATACAACATTATTTCTCTTGGAGTAAACAATTCTATTAACAGAATAGAGTTACAAATACCTACGCGGTATCGAAACTCACTCATAGTCTCCGAAATCGTTTCTTATCTTCAGGCAACAGCAAATTTATGTCAACTATTTATTTAATGTAATTATTGCTACATTGTGCCTGTGTGCAGTTATGAGCCTTAATATTAACATTCTTAATTGAATGCCTAAAACTTAGCATTAAGTTTTATTTACATTTTCATTTTCCTACTTCATGTATAAAATATACACCTATATTATTTTCAATACCTATGTTATCAAGAATTTTATTTGTATTGAGTGGGAGTCCAATGAATTTTAAAACAAACGTTGCATTCTTCCCACATCAGTTATCTCCCACTTGAATATAAAATATATAAACTCGAATATATAAAAAGAATATACAGGCAAGTAAAAGTAGAAAAAAAGTATTTACTTATATTCAAATTCATAAAAATAAATTTATTTTATAAATAATAACAAACAAATAATTCTATAGACAAAGTAAGTTTTATGGACAAATTAAAATTAAATTAATAAATAATAATGTCGTCAAAATTTTAGCCAAGCTATTAATAATAACTTTCAAAATTAGTTTATTTCCTTTTTGTTTAAATATAATATGATTAGAAATAATAAATAAATTTCATTTAATTTTTGCATTCATAATAAAATATTATAAAATTAAATATTCCCAGAAATTTCTACTGAAAATCACAAACATGGAATATAAAAAAAGAAGAAGTCTAAGGTCTATGTAGTTCAACGGTCATAGGTCACACAAGCTTCCCGCGATAAAAATTTTCTAGTAAACCTGTTCCAGCTAAAAATGCCGTATAGCACCGGCAGAGTAGAATAGCCTCCCTTCATACCTGAAGTATCAGAAACCAAGAAAATTCACACAATAATCTCATATATACCTGACTCCGAAAAAAGTAACTTAAAGCACACGTGTTAATAATATTAGTCAATAGAGAAAGGATAAGTATAATACTTGAATAAATATATTTAACACCGAGACACAGGACAAAAACCCACAGAATTTAGCGCAAAGGATCACTACTATCTGCACCATCGGGCCCGTCAATTCAATATCTATCAGTATAACATAGAATAAATGAAAAACATGGCGGGGTTAAGAAACTGCGCTCTATGATTGACGCCAAAAATTTGTTGAAAATACTAATTTCTTCAGGTCATTTTTCAACAATGAAAACTATAAATTCATACAACACTTTAAACATTGACCTTCCTTTATAATTTGCTTAAAATACTTGTGTTACGGACATTAGAAACGTCACATGTATAATACAACATAAAATCAACATAAAATTTTTGCTCTAAGTGGGAATCAAACCCACGGCCTTTGGCGCACAAAATAGATTAACTACTGTCTGCACAATCGGACCTGTCAAAAAACTAGGATACGGTAAAAAAGAAAAAAAAAATTAACCCTTTACCTTTTTGCGAATTGAAACATCATCATGAACAACCCTGCTTGGAAACAGTCCAGTTTCTAAAAGAATATCTGCGCTCTGAAAAATAAAATAGACAAGCATATAATCCGTATTGCATCAAAGTATAATAATAATAATAATAATAATAATAATAATAATAATAATAATAAT
>JACJUM010002819.1:17767708-17780045 GCA_020976665.1 Heortia vitessoides | reverse complement strand
AATAATAATAATAATAATAATAATAATAATAATAATAATAATAATAAATTTTTACAACATCTCATACATTGACCTGACTTCGTGGTAAGTCGCTTAAAGCACTTGTGTTACGAATGCCAGACAACGGAGGAATCACAAATATACTACTCAAATACATATATTTTACACCCATACACAGAGCAAACACAAATATCATCATACAAATATTTGCTCTGGGTGGGAATCGAACCCACGACCCCTGGTGCACAAGACAGGATCACTACCATCTGCACCATCGGGCCCGTCAAAAGTATAATAATCAATTGGCATTTTGTTATATTTACTGCAATTTATATAAACTAACTATTCACAAAATATAATTCGGTAAAAAATTATTTATGTATTTTTTACTAAAAGTATTATTACTTAACATATCGCACAATATATAAATATAGAGGTATACCTCCAATAAGAGGTAGACTTCATACGAAGGTTGTCTGCATTGGTACCCCACTTTCACCTATTTCTATCGCCAAATAGGAGTGTTGACATTGCTGTGTTCCGATTTGTAGGGTAAGAAAGGAAATGATATTAATGGATAAATGTGAAATAGTAGCTTCAGTTCACAAGGTTGGCGACACGCTAGTGATATCTTTGTAATGATACGAGCGTCTATAGGCTGCAGTCACGTTTAAGCGGACCGTACAATTGTTTGACTTCATAACATAAAAAAAACCCTAGATGAAGACTGTAACAACTAAAAACAGTAATTTTATGTAAACTATCTTCCCGCCCGCTACTTAAACCATTCTACGGTCTATCTTATAACTCAGACGACATATCTCATCTGTCAGGATTTCTTATTATATCGGAATTAAGTTTTATATTGTAGTGCCAAATCCATAGAAAAAAAAGCAAGATTTACCCGACGTGAACATGTTTCCAAGATAAAAAGAAGCCATGTGTGTGTTATTACAGACAATCAATAGTCCTTGTGCCTAGTTTATCCAGATATTTGAGAGATTTTATGTGAAAAAACTATAAGATAGAGTTATATTTAAGGTTATATATACTAGAAAGAAACCAACTTTACTCTGAACTCATAACAGTCCAACTCGTAACAGGCAGAACGCCTAATACTTGTGACAAGTTGATATTTTTCTATTCCTGAATTTCCCGTGAGAAGAATATGAAAGATTAACTTACCACGTAAACAAAATAAGCAGACACCAGAACTTGAATCGCGTTATAGATTGCTATGGTATTTCTTAGTTGGAATGGTTGTCGGTATTTCATGAAATTTGGTATCACTTTTAACACTAAACATAGGTATATAATGTCCATCATTATGATGACGTTCATTCGGTTCGTGAGTGGATAAGGATCCGTTTCTTCAACTGGAATGAAAAAAAAAATTAATTACAGTACATACTAGCACCGCCCCGTGGTTTTACTCACATTAAGTTAGGAACAAACGCAGTATCATTTATACTCCGCTGTTATTGGCCTGCCACTATATTTATTACTTATTTACTATATATTTCCATTGAAAGCGACTTTGTGCATTCTTATTTGCCAATTAAAGCTCTTCTGGTTATTTTGATTGTTATTAGTTTGGTATTACCTAGTTACAACATTGCACTTTATCAGTTGTTTAGTATATTAAGTCAGACTTAAGCACAGATTTTAATTAACGCAGGCTTCCTTTTGATATGTTCAGTATGACAGTCCTTCCGGTTGATATGTCAGTCAGTCACCTTTCCTTTATAATATATAGTCAACTTAAACAACTTTTTAATTACATTCTAACTTTGCACCCACCTTTTACCGTCTTAAGGGATGATTTTGAAAGCATATTTTACACGTATTTTATGCCTTACAATAAAAACCCTAAAACTAAATTTGAATCGAAAAACTTCGAAAATATTGACGTGTCATATTAACTTTGCACCCCCGTTTTACTCCCTTATAACTCTTCCTGAGTTTTCAAAAATACTTTCTAAATACTCCCGTACATTATAAAAGAGACCCTTGTGAAAAATTTAACGTTTCTGTTTATTATAGTATAGGCCTTGCCCTGCCCGGTTGATATTTCAGTCAGTCATCTTCTCCTTTTATAGATAATAAATAAATTTAGTTAAAATATGATCGATGACTTTATAAAAGTCTTTTTAAGTAATCAATAAAAATCTAAACGGTATTTAAAAAAAACACATCTTATATAGTACTGCTAATAAATTGGCTAATTTAAACTGAATGACATATTTCCGTGCCATAAACGAACAAAAGGAAACGACTTTTATTAACTTTAACATGGAACATTTTGCTCCTGAGTGAGTGAGAGAAAGAAAATACTTACAGTTCAATGTAAAATTGAACGATGTTCCAAGCGGTGCCGTTTCTGTCTCCATCTTGAGGTCTTAGGTTAGGTTGGTATTAATCTGGAAACGTTATTAATTTATTCTTTATATCTAGTATTATTAAAACGTGAAGCAAAAACTTTATCTTCCTTTTTAAGGAAATTGCGCGAATAGGTGGAATTTCATAAAACTATAATTTAAACATAATTTTGACATCTCATATATAATAAATAAAAATGACATTTAATAAATAAAAAGAATCATTACACACTGTTTGAATTATAGAAGATGCTTAAATTTAGAAAATGTTGATTGCCTTTCGTGATTATGTTCGCATCGATCTTTCAATAATGAATGGAAAAATTTAACGTTATTAAATTTTATTCAAACTTCGACCACGACGACTGATATTTCAAATTTGATAGTACGTTAAGTGGTCTACCACTATACGCAATATATATTGTTACTTTGTTGTCTTCAAAAGGCAAGTGTAAAATCTAATAAAAAATTATACAACTTTTCATTAATCAGACTTCTTAGTATGGTTTTAGTTTTATTTCTTACAGTAAGTCACTATGAGGTCCACTCTATTATTAAAATTACATAAAATTGAGACCTAACAATAAACACAGTCGTTGCAACGTCGTCCCGAAATCAACTGAAGTTATTTTGAAAAAAGCAATCCGAAATAACATATCTTCTCATGAATATTACGTAAAAACAGTTTTGAATATTGTAAAAACAACATGGTACAGACATGTTTTTAAAATGTCAATGATGTTTTTCTAATGTTTTAACATCTCAAGGATATACAAATTGCACATTACATGAACCAGCATCACGTATTTGAAAAATATATTTTTAGACAAATACGTCCCCAAATAGACTTTGAATCGTGTCCCTCGGGAACTCCAGTTCATGGGAGCAAAATAGCCTAACTTCGTGGAAATTGGCTTAAGGGAAAGGGATACAATGTTTGCGTTAATAATATTAGTAAAAATTACAAAAAATCTTACAACATGACTTAAGCACTTATGTTACGGACACACACATCAGACACTCACAACAAACGCAAATATTTATGAAATAAGTATTTAACTAGGTAAAAATCAAACCCACGACTCTTGGTGCACAAGATAGTCATCGGGCTTGTCATAAAAGAAGAATATATCACTACTAATTTTATTAGATGTGTCCTTAGTGAACGATCTCAGTGTCGCAATATGCAATGATGTCCGGACGGACTAAGTCAAATCCTCATATGATTTACTGACTTAGGTACCAGAACCGAGAGATGGCGGTATATCCATCCGACAGTTTGGCTCAAATCATACGACTTCTAGTACAGGATTTAGTTCAGTTGACTGCAACCGAATATTTAATTTTCAAGTAGTGTAAATTGAAAAAGGCGGCTCAGATTCCAGATCGTAGCTCGAACACAACAGCGCGGGAATGGGCAGCAACATTTTAGTCGCGTAGCTATGCTCTGAGATTGGCACAATGCTTGCTCAGCGCGGCAATTATGGGCAAAATTCTTTCTTTCTTAGGGAGGCTGATATCCAATAGTGAGCGTTTTACGATTGCTATGATGATGATGATCCTATGTACTTGGCATACAGTATATATATACAGACCTATATACTGCGATAAATATGACCATGATGTTTGATTAGACATGATCTTATTATTTTGGGTCCCTACGATATGTTGTTAAGTGAAACAAATAGCTGTTGTTTTTTTGTAAGTTAATACGTAAATTTTAACACTTACCAAAGAAAAAATGGAACTAATAAATTCTAAGGCTACCTTAAAAAATAAAGTACACAGTTCTCCTCCACCGTCTACACTAGAGTAATATATGAATGTCTTTATTTTTTTATTTATACCTACGGTTGCTGAAAAAAAATTACGTCATTCGTTTTGCTTTCATCGATTATGAATCATAAATTATCTAATGAGGTATATACATGATGGGTAACACAACACACACAAAACATGTAAATATATAATGTAATAATAATACAACATACACAGAGAATATATACAATATCTTATTGTAATTAAAAAAGCTATCAAAGGATAATTATGTAAACAAAATTAAAAATGGAAGAACGTACAATACTTAATATACTTTATGATCATCATTATATCAGCCACGTGATATACAATAGGACCAGTTTTATGCGGCCTGTGTCCTGCGCTATTAGCAGACTCCATTGCAGAACGTTAAGACTTCATCGACCATCAGTTACGCGCACTTAGTGCCCTACCCAATCCCACTTCAACTTTCTAATCCGCCGGGCTGTATCAGTAACTTTGGTTCTATTATGGACATCTACAATAGAGGAGATTTTCATTCCTGATTCGATCGCACAAAGAGACTCCGAGCATTACCCTCACCATACCTTGTTCTCCTAATAGACTGTTATACTTGCCGCAGCGTAAAGATGTGGTCTATGGTACCTTATCGAAAACCGGCTTGCTTGGAAGGTTGAAAGTCATTGAATCTACATTTGAGACGAAAACAGTATAATAATATTTCCTAATGAATAGAAATTAAATTCAAACAAACAATCGTTCGGAAATCATACTTAGTCAATTCTAACGGTTTGAAATATATTTCTTTAGAAAAAGTTGGGAAAAGATTGGCACGCCTGCCCATGTGGGTAACCAATACCGTAATACGTAAGACTTCTCTATCTAGACTTTTATCATTACTATATAAAAATTGAATATAAAACAATAAAATAATTCAAACGTTTTTTCTTATGAAAATAAATTAAATTCAGATTAACAATCGTTCGAAAAATATACTTAGTCAATTCAAGCCGTTTTGAAATTATGGGAATGAATATCTGGGGAAAAGGGTTGATCGATAAAATGCGGGGATGATTAGAAAAAGTTAAATAAGCAACAATTATAATTTCGAAGGCACCAGGATATTTAAGAGAAAAATAGCGCGCACAGTTCAATAAACACCATATCAGCCATAAGAACTCCTCAAGAAAGGGAGAAATTTGGCGATAATTGCCATCCTGGTCAAGCGTTGGCAATCGCAGAGTGCAGTTTTAACGATGGAGATGATGTTGCCCATCCCCACCCTGTACACTTGAGTCTGAGCTGCCATCTGTCGGTTCTGGTACCTTATCTGCCTCTTACAGTACCCGGTACAGGTGGAGGTACTATTCTACTTTGCCAGTAGAACTACCTCAACGGTAAGAATCCAACAATGAACACCATTAAAATAAGAGCAGAGTTGAGAACTGACAATAGTATAACAAAATTAGTAACAAACAGCTCGTCTGATTTACATCAGTGTCCCAAGTCAAAAGTCTTACTGTGTCTTACCAGCGGCATAGGATTCTGAAGCTTAGTCTCTCATTATGGAGTTTATGAGAAAAATAAACTATAAGTGACCAAAATATACTCTAGTTTTATAACAAGACCTGTACCTTTACCTTCAAGCATTATTGAGCATCGAAATTAATAATATTTCTATCTGTCTATCCGTATTTATTGCACCAAGGTATTTCTATGGAAAATTTTATCTCCTGCCTGAAAAATCTTGTAATTCCGGGAAGAAGTTCATGTCGGTTTCTGATAGCTGAACTATGCAAAAGTCATAAGGAAAAGTATGAAGCCAAATCAATTCCTCGGGAATATGTTTTTGGAATAAAAAGTGGCCTATATTTTATTCCAGATTAAAAATATCTTCAAATTGTATTCAGGTAAGTTCTGTAAGAACAAACATCCGAAAAAACTTTCACATCAGCAGGACAAATATTTAAATAAATAGAATAATAACATTTTAAAATCATCATATGAACGTTAATGTGGAATTGATAACAAGATATTAATAGACTAAAATAAAACAAGAGATATTTTGTGTGTAATACAATTTTAATTGAAATTATTATATGTACGAAAAAAGTTTCAGATAAAGTATGTTCACTCATTTCGAATGATCACTTGTTTTGCTAGGAAATCCAAATAATAAATATGCATAACCATTCTTTTTATGTAACGATCAACAAGAAAATGTGAAAGGTCAGAAAAAGAAGTATTTTGTCAAATAATCAAATATAGTTTATTGGAAAAGGCATAATCTCAACACAAGCACAATACTAATCGTTATTATTTCAAATGCGTAAAATAAAAAAAAACATAATGCCTTATTGTGTTTATTGACGTAAATGTTTACCGTATGAATATTGTTTTAAATCCAAAATTGTTTAGCCGTGTCTAGGATAACAATGTACTTTTTTTACCTTTAATTTTTTCGCTATTGCTGTAGAAATAAATAAAAGACTTCCAATGAAGTTACATTGAAAATACAAACTTACATATAACATCTTAGAATTCGGTCATAATTTTTAATTCAGCTATTGTCTATTACAATTCTTGTATTTTAATTTTATAACTACCTAACTACACTAACTCGCAGAGAGTCCTGTTTCCCGCTTTGGAAGTAAAATGTATAAATATCTAACAATTTCTACCTTGTGCTTGAATTCTAACCGAAATACCCAAAACGCCCTACCTAAGAGAGCTTTTCCTACCTAAGAGTTCATGAATAATTTGCCATGCACGTGCATGATAGAATGACAAACGATACACGAAAGTAGAAAGGCAGTAGACCCAATATCAGAGTTTCTGAACATAGTAGAAGACGCCCGGTAGCAGATTCACAGAATTTTAATCCATAACTCATGATTTATGTAAATTTAAAACGACTGCACTTTCTATGCAGTAATCTTTTTATTTTTGTACTATCCAAAAATTTAGTTTATCCATACATTTATGTTTAAAAACACCTAATAATAAGGTTTTTGTTGTGTTTCTTTAAAAATATTTAGTAAGTCATTAACTTAAAACAAAATTTGACACGTCATTGAAATTTTATTATAATGTATGCCCATCACTTTCGTGTAAAAGTTCTAAGACTTATTTTTCTTTGTGTAGACCAGTGATTCCCATAATCTCTACACCGTCTCCAAAGTTTTCTCTCGAACAGCTTCAAAAATAATGGATATCGATTCTGACTACATCATACCTTATGTCAATATTAATTGCTGCTGCCAATTTTGTAGGTATTCTGCATTTTGAAGCTGAGGAAAGGGAGACGATGAGACCAAATCAATCTGGGAACATCTGGTGTAGACGAACTTACAAATAATACGTTTGTATTTGCATAGTGTTAAAACAACAGATTATATAACATAACAGTCACTTAACACTGAAAATGGTAACTTAAGGATAAAAATTGATCACACCCACAACACTTTCTGAACAAGTATATTAAAATTGAGCATTTTCTTACGAATAAAAGCAGACCTATATATAAACTTATTTACAAACTTCTACTAATATAGCACTAGTATGATTAAACAAATTTTTGACATGTATATTTAAAACAATATAAATATTTGTAATTTATGTTCATTCATAAACGTGCAGACCTAATTATGTATTGATTAACAGTTAAAATACACAGTTCTATAGTAACAGCTGAGGCCTCATCATTTTATTATTCCAAGCTAATAAATACACAATCACAAACAACCGTTAAATATTCCAAAAAAAGGAACAATTTTTTTCTGCGTAATCTCTCCTTATTATCAATAAGTACAATTTTTGGAAGACAATTCCTTGAAAATGTAATTAGAACCAACTCTTTGCTATTTAGTATAATTTTTAAGAAACACGTTTGTTCTTGGCAACTATCCAACAATATTGAAAGATTGTTCCTAAAATGCAAATAATCAATCGAATACCATTAAGCTTAAAAAAGAACCTTTTTTTCATGGTGTCACAAATGAGGTCATATAAGATTTGCTATAGAGTCAATCTAAATACAAGAAGGCTTCAATACCCATAGTAAGTAATTTGTCCAGAGTAAGTTATTGTAAGGCAGTTTCGTTTAACATTTGTCTGGTTTTTTGTCATGCGAAGTATTTTTAATATTATTTACATTAACCCCAACTCTTACTACATCTAGAACAGCTACTTAATTTATATATTTACATGTACCATCACACATTATTCATTATTCAACCTTCTTTCCATTACTAATTTTACCATTCTTGACCCCATTCGTGAGTTTATATTCTTTTTCAGAATAAACGTCATCCTTCTTAGACCTGGATTCATTCTCTGTGTTCTGAATGCTTTCTATTCCATTGCCGAGTTTCTCTTTGCTTTTCTTGTCTCCTGGCTTGCCGTAGGCTTTGTAGTAGAAGTCATAGAAGAGGTAGTAGAAGAATATGGAGTTTGGCAGTGTAAACACCACAGACCAACGTGGGTAGCCGCAATCATAAAACAGCAGTTGGGAGGAGTGCAGAAAAGTGATGCAGAACTGGAGCTAAAAATAAAAAAGAAAGCATTTATTAGATGGAACACGAAAATGGGTTTAGAATTTAGAGTTTTCACAGTTCCAATAGACAAAAAAATTGTGTGTTAAACATTCACAAATCGATTTCAGATTAAACAGAAGTTGTATAACGAAATATAGTTGCGCAATGAAAAACGAAACAGTTTATTTATTTAAAATACATTATTTTTAAATATTTGTGGTTTTTCCTTATAGGATTCTCAATGCTAATAAACTCCACTGAATTAGATTTTGTAAATACATATTTCTGTAAATATTATTTATTTGATTATCAGTATTAGGATAGTTAAGTTTAGATGTAATAGTTAAACTAAGGATTAATCTAGGTAATTCCAGAGTATACATTTTAATTCAGCCTCAATCGGGAAATCTGTAATTTTTCTAAAAGTCTTGTTATAATCGTATCGTGTCTCAGTTATTTTCGTATAACTATTTTTATAACCTGTTACTTTTATATTTTTATTTATTTATTCAACTTTACTTTGCACAAACTATACAAAATGTACAAATGGCGGAGAAATAGGATTATAAAGTTAGAGAAGCAGCATCAGTAAATAGAGTACGGAGAAAGCGTTTCATCACTTTGTTTAGGAATCGCTTAATATTCAACGGAAACGCATTCCAGAGTCGTATAGCTGTCACTATAAAAAAAGATTGTCAAAAAACTAGAGTGATGATAAGAATTTTACGATATTCATAAAACCAAAACTAGCCAAGAAGTGAAAGTTGATGGGCAATATGATTGTATTTAAGCAAACCGAAAATAAAATGGACACAGTTGTTTAATAGAAGATCCAATTTATTAAGAAGTCCTTGGGAGATATTAGTGCAGCACACGTCACCATAGTCAATTATGGGTGGAATGAATAAGAATGGTTTTGGTTTTGATAGGAAGAAAATGTTTAAATCGACAGAGAGCACAAATCGTTCCAGTAACCTTACTATTTATTTCATTAATATGTCGGAATTGACAAGGAAGAGTCGATAAAACGACCTAAATTCTTAACGGATGTGCTAAAAGGCACTACCAGGTTATTAAAAACTGACTAACTGCCGCTTACTGCCCAAGATAATGTCTTGTATCTTGGCAGGGTTTACAGAGACACCAAACTTTCGGGACCAATTTGTAATATTAGCCAAATCAGCATTGATCCGACAATTGCGGGTCATAGATGGTAAGAGCAGCCAATTGATTTCGTGACAAGGTTTATAAAAGAGAAAATAATAAAGGTGAGAGAATGCCACCTTGTGGTACGCCAGCATCAATTCCCAACCACTGGGACAAATTTTCACCAAGGCGAACCTTTTGCTGGTGTTTTCGTGATAAGATGATACAGTTGCTTCGATAATTTTAGAGAGATAGGGCACTATAGAGATAAGACGAATTTAATATTCTGATATTATATTTGAAATGTATCTATGTATATTGCACCGCCTTATCAATTTTCTGTTGTGCCCTATGGTTGACTAGCAAATAATGCTATTAGGCATTAAGTCTGCCATGTGTACATTATATTTTTGATGAGCAAAAATTAAATAAATAATTTTTGAATATATAATCATTGTCATGACAATTTTAAACAACTCAAAAATATTATTAACGAAAATGCTGTACGCGGTCTAAAGTACAAGTTTACAATTACGTTCACGCATTTCAAAAAAAAATTTTTATATTGCTTAGACTATTCAAATTCAAATATTGCATTACTTTTACCCTCTTTAGGGATAATTTTTGATAAAATATTTTCTACGTGTTAAATGATTTTCAATGAAAATTTTTATACAGAATTTAATTCGAATAAATTCAAACAGCATATGTTAAGACTAACTTTGCGCCTCGTTTTACACACTAAGAAATGATTTTTGAACATTTACCCCTAATTTTCAAAAACATTTCTTAATGCTACCCTACGTTATAAAAGGACCCTGTGTAATATTTCATACCCTCCAAGTTTAGGTCCTTAATATGTTAGTCAATCAGCTTCTCTTTTTAAATATATATATCGTATCACGGTGTTTGTCCGTGTCATTTCTAAACTACTGAGCTGATCAGTATTTGATTCAATTCGAAAGATAGGGTAGTCTGCCTCTAATTATAGTTGCAATCCTTTTTTTCTGATAAACATAGCTTAGACAGTACTATATCTATCGAGTTAACTTCATCAGGTACATTATATAGTACTTCATGAGTTCTAGCATAATGCCTTTGTAAATTTTAAATGCAATTTATTTTACTCTAAAATGTAGAAAAAAAAAATATCGCATATACAATCTTTCGAAAGACGTTTTTATAATATATCATTATTTATAACCGTGTTTGACTGTAGTGAATAGTAAAGGAAAAACGTAAAGATATTTTCATCTCAAGGTTAGTCCCAGAAGACAAAGTCTAACGTGCAAATGTTAGAAGTCATTGACGGCAAACAGAATGGATGACAATGTGTTTTCTTCTTCCTACAAAAAAGGGCATCAATCATTTACAACTTTATGTGTCATATTACATATTACAAACGCAAACATTGTCTCTCATTTTCTTGCTATGACAAAATAAAAAGGTTAATTTATATTATTAATTACCGGTAGAGTAGAAAAGAGCCTGCCCAGGTATCGTTAGAAGTGACTAAAGTGCCGGAACCGACAGGTGGCGGTATATCCACCCGGAAAATAATAACTCAAATGCAACAGAACGGAGATGGGTAGAAGCATCCCCGTCGCGAAGCTACGCTCTGCTATTACCACCATGCTTGTTTAGCGCGGCAATTATGGCCAAACTTCCCTTTAAATAGTGTGGCCTATGTTCATCAGTTGACGTTTTTAAGAATGAGATATAAAATATCCTATATCGTAACTTGGATCAAACTGTATCAAGTGAGTTTAAAATGATTTAAATCTATTTAGTTTTGTAGAAATAATTTCCGAACAAACTCTGTGACACACATTTTTTTATAGATCGATATTTGACTTTAATTTCTCCTTATTACAATCGTTTGCATTACAGTCGTTTGCATTAGTTTGATATTCTAGATTGAACGATGAGACAGTTAAATTGCTAGTAATGTAATGTGACATAATAGATTTTTTTTTAATAATTCCCACAACATCTCATACATTGAACTGACTCCGTGGTAAGTCACTTAAAGCACTTGTGCTACGAATGCCATGCCAACAGAGTAATCACAAATATACTACTTAAATACCTATATTTAACACCTAGACAGAACAAACACAAATATCATCATATAAATATTTGCACTGGACGGGAATCGAACCCACGACCTCTGGTGCATAAGACAGGATCACTAGCATCTGCGCCATTGTGTGACCAATGTGCGCTAGCTATGAAAAGGAACATTTTTACGCTGTGGTAGACTGTATGTTTAAATTGAAAACGAAAAAAAAAATTTTTCGGACTTCAGACGCTTCATAGTATTTCTACTTAACATAACAATATTGCGGTTGACAAATTCGAAGTTATGCGGATGTGTGGATGTGTGGATGAGTGGATGTGTGGATGTGTGGATGTGTGGATGTGTGGATGTGTGGATGTGTGGATGTGTGGATGTGTGGATGTGTGGATGTGTGGATGTGTGGATGTGTGGATGTGTGT
>JACJUM010002819.1:17635450-17767608 GCA_020976665.1 Heortia vitessoides | reverse complement strand
TGTGTGGATGTGTGGATGTGTGGATGTGTGGATGTGTGGATGTGTGGATGTGTGGATGTGTGGATGTGTGGATGTGTGGATGTGTGGATGTGTGGATGTGGGTATGTATGTATGGGTGTATGTTTGTAATTCTTTCACGCCTAAACGGCTGATCTAACCTTTTAACCTTAACCTAAGAAATTTGGCTCAGAGGTTATTGTTACTGTAAAGTAAAACGTAAGCTATTTTATCCCGAAAAAATGTCTTCGTGGGATTGATTATTTTTTAAAAAATCAGCAAGATTTTTTACACGCTCAGGGAACAACAAAACCTTCTTCCTGTAATAAAGAAATAAGAGAAAATAAGAGGTCCTCAGAAATATAGTGTCAAGACTTCCCGGGAAATGCGCGATTAAAAAGTTAGTACAAAATATACTGAATAATAACGAAGCACGAGGTCGATCTTATACAAAGGTCGTCTGCTTTGGTACCTTGCTCTCACGTGTGATTTGGTAAACAAAAAACGTGTCACAAAAAAATATTTTACAATACATTTTTGAAAAGCTAATCATGTGACAAACCTTCATTTCGCGAACATAACACTTTAACAAAGAATAATTTGACATAATAGGTACATGTTTCCTAAATATTTCAATTATTAAAATATTTTTCAGTTGTGGTCGCAGTTAAAACCTAACCATTTCGTTTTAGTTGACCCTACACTTATTGATTTGTCATAGAATATTTTGGCATAATCAACTTTTTTAATAAATATACTGTCTAATAAGTAGATAATTAAACAATAGTTTGTAATAAGATAATATTAATCAAGAATTTCTTTTCAAAATTTTTTATACATATTGCTATATTCATAAAACATCTCATATATTAACCTAACCACGAGGTAACTGCTGCTAGGGATAGAACCCTCGACCCTAGACATAAAAGATGGGATCACTATCATCTGCACCACCTAGCCCGACAAGTCTAGTCTATTACGTCTTCGACACTGAAATTCTGGGTGTAAAAATATTTAAATTGAATGAATCTTCTGCAAAGAGGCTACTGAACTAGTATATGTAAGATAATATTATTGTTTCTATACCAACATGGAGAAGATAAAGATTTGTGATTTTGTTTGTAATGAATAAACTTAAAACTATTGAACCTTCTTTGGAAGTTTTTTCACTAATAGAAATCTAATTTTTTCTGGAATAACAAAGGTTGTATTATGTTGGCAAAAAATCCCTTTTTTATTTCGTTTAATCTGCGTCCAGTCTAAAAAAGACCAACAACCACATTACCCAGTAATTTCAATACCTCTCTCCTCCTTTTAACCAAAAATAGGTGATAATGAGGTATTCATGCAAAATACTACCTCTTGTATCCCTGCCTAAAAATATGTAAACAGGGTTTCTTTCATTTTTTTTCAATCACAGTAAATAATTGTTAAACAGTAATAATTTCAGTACATTTATCAGTAAATAATTGAATAAATTGAATTGTATTTGTCCCTATATTTTAACAGAGGGTAAATCATACAAACAAACAAAAATACATACCATTTGCAGCGTAGTTATATGTCTCTTCCAGAACAAAAACTTCTGATACTGGGGACCCATTGCTGCCAGCAAGTAGTATGTATACATGATGATGTGGACAAACGAGTTTATAACTCCAATCAAGGTTCCATGACCACCGGGGTAATACTTCGTTGCTCCCCAAGATATCATAGGCATGACAGTATGGTGATACATATGGAGGAAGGTAATCTGCCGTTCCTTCTTTCTGATGACGAAGAATACGGTGTCAAGGAGTTCCGATATCTTCGCTAGGAAGTATATGTAGACGCCTCTCGCTACCTGGAATAAAAAAAATTTAATACTAAAAAGAAAGAAAGTATTTATTTAACGGAATGTATGATTTGGTAAGCATTTATAATTTACTAGCTGTGCCCGCGACTTCGTCCGCGTGGAATAGTTTTTTGGGTACCATACCTTTTTACCTCAACTTATATAAACTTTGAATGTCATGTTTATTTATATCGAATCAATGGCCTGAAAAATAAGTTTCAAGTTTCTAGCTCTAAAAATAGTATATAATAATAATTTCATCACTCTTCCGACCCCTTACAACCCTTATTTCGAATTAAAAAATAGCCTATGTCCTTTCTCAAGGTCTAAAGATTGTCTATTACAGATTTCATCGATATCGGCTGAGAGGTTTAAGCGGGAAAGCGTAACAGACAGACAGACAGAGTTACTATCGCATTTATAATATTAGTAGGGGTTATTTTTAAAACAAAACATCAATGTGTTTTCTTGAAGAATTTCAGCATAATAAAATATTTGAAAAATTCGACGTGTTTGCTAAGGTCTCGTTAGAACAATGGTAGTGCAGTGAACCGCCATAAAATATGCAGGTTCGTACCCGTCTGAAACCTAAGACAAGTTGATTTTTTTCAGGTAAATATTATAATCTTAGCCGTGAAGTACCAGCAGAGCAGAATAGTACCTCCCCCTGTACTAGGTGATGTAAGAGGCGCTTAAGATACCGGAACCGACAGATGGCGGTATATCAATCCGGTGCAAAGTGGTTCATATGTACTGGACCAGCGATAGGGTCTCTGACCCTATCGCAAAAGCTGCGACCTGCGATTAACAGGCTTGCTCAGCAATTATGGGCAGATTTACTCTTTTTTTGAGAGACTTAGGTTAGGCCGGGAGTTACATAATACCTTCCCCTTAGATAATAATCTTCTCAGCCGGTACCCCACGGCTAATATTCATCATATAAATATTTATCCTGGGTAGAAATTGAACCCATGACCCTTGGCACATAAGATAAAAACACCACTAGGCTCGTCAGTAAAATTTTTACTCCGAACTTAACTTGTCAAATTATCCCATGGTTAATAGATTATTGAAGGTTATATCTAATGCCATTGTACGAACAAAGTTTGATTACGATAAATCATAAACACGTGATTTACAACCTAATAGGTATCACTTAAAGTAATTGCATCTTGTTGTGGCAATTGAATCACGCTTGATAGACGCCATTTACTGCAATTCGCATCTACCTATTTACCACGGTTAGGGAAAACCAACCACAGTGTATAGAAATCAATATTATGATTACGACGTAATTTTCTTTGATTGTTTTAATTGCCCTGTCTAGCACATAATGCTTGTATACAAACATCTATAAACCGAATTAATTAATGTAAACAGTAAGTATCTAAGTATATATAGGTGGTAGGTTTCACTTAGGTGCACTTAAGACATTTATATACATCTAATGTCAAAAATTCGTTTTGCCACGCTCACTGGGGTGGCGGCCCGACTTAAAAAAGTAAATTCAGGGAATCTCTTTCCTTCTTACTTCAATTCAATTAATTCGTTTTTTTCATAGAATATCAATAAATCGGTCATTTTTTATAATCTCCTAAATAAATTAAAAAGCAATGTTGCAAGATTACGGATTTATTTCACGAATCAGTTAGTGTAATTGACACTTAATCGATAAATCGCATATTTTATTGCATTTACTTTCCAACTTAATTAGTTAAGATAGATCTTTTACAAAGGTCATTTGCATTAGCATCTATTTATTATTTCTACGTTCAAACTGAAGTGTTAGAATTGCTGTTTACTATTAAAAGTAAAACGGAGGCGTTAAAATTACCTAACACTCTTGACATGATATCTTTAGGATAAATTTTGCGACGCACTGGTGCCATCATTTATGTGCCATCATTGTTACGACATGAGCGTCTCTAGGTGACGTTTTCTATCATCCGATACGTATACTGGGTTACCAAAAGTTTATAAATGATCTAAGCAAATAATTTTCAGGGAGTTTTTTGCTATTCTTAACAAGCGGGTTCCTTTCACCGTTAGTGATACGAACCTGTTGATAAAAATACAATATCTCACCCTCATAGCCTCTGGTGACATGGAGAAGTCTACTGGTTGGCACCTCCAGCTGTAGGTTCGGAGCCAGCCCGCATCCAAGCCCTGAAATCGGAAACACATGCTTTTATAGGTGCCTATAAGAACAGGCTTGACCTTGTTTAGGTACCTAAAATGTGTTTTATTTTAAGTTTCCTTTTTTTGTTGAATAAAGTTATTATTATTATTATAAATAAACCTGTCAACCCAAATCATTTCCTGTCATTGTACGACATTAACCTGCGGACACGCAGTGATTATTTTATGTAGGTATGAATCGGCGGTGGTGTCAAATAGCAGTTGCTTGCTATCACGTGGACCGTACCTATACTTATTCGTCGACCTAGTCAAATAATGAAACCAAAAAAAACTCAACAATAAAGTTATAATTTTCTCATCAGATCAGATAGTAGTAGCATATTTGCGATTTGTCTAGACTGATCTCTCAATCTATCTATCGACACAAGTGCTTTAAGCGTCTTACCACGGAATCATTTCCATGTATGTGATGTTGAGGAAATTTAATAGTTGAACCCCTCAAACCCAAAATGGCGTAGCGCAAATGCACTGTAAAATTGGATAGTAGCATCCCTATTGCAAAGCTACGTGCTGCGATTGTCGCACACTTCTACTCCTAAATAACTTCCAGAGGCTTATAAATATGTAGCAATGGACATCTTACGGTTGAAATAGTTATGGTAATGATGTTTTTCATTAATCAACATGCACACACACAACATGCCACAGCAGCAGTAGGACGTCCACTACTGGACGAAGCCCCCAGAAATACAGAGTGAAGCTTCGCGACTGCTGTCCATCACAGCCTTTTTACCCATTACGTGTGATCTACATTGTTTCATATTAGATATACCGCTGTCATCATGTCAATTCGGTTACCCCAATCTTCTTTTAATATCCTACTACTACTCTGCTAGCCACTGAAGCCAAACAAAAATGAAATTCTTACCTCGTAGAAAAGCCAGCAGCTAACAAAGACCTGCAAGAAGTTGTAAACAACCAATGTCTTCTGTAGCTGGAATGGTTTCTTATCAGCCATATACCGCGGTCCCCATTTCAGCACGAAGTACAGGTACAAGCCGATTATAGTTAGCCCTGGTATCGGACTCCGGATCAGGAACCAGTCATTTGTGCGAGGATCTGAAAGAGAAATGACAAAACAGTTTGAAATTGTTTCCTTCTTTAAACTCTCATACATATAAATAGAAATAAAGAAGCATATATTTTAATGCTAGTATATCATTGACGGGCCCAATGGCGCAGATGGTCGTGATCGTGTGTTGAGCGCACAAAGGTCATGGGTTCTGTCTCCATGCAGGACAAATATTTATAATGAATATTTTTTACTGCGTGTGGATCACAATAATTTGACCGCATTTTGTAACTCACATGAGGTAGACCTGACGTCTGCATTGGTACCGCACTCTCATCTATTTCTACCGTCAAATAGCAGTATTTGCTTTTCTGTGTTCAAGTTTGAAGGGTGACAAAACAGTGAAATTACTATGTAATGTGACAAACTATCTTGAAGTCACAAGGTTGACAATGTGCTAGAGATATCCTTGTGATATCATAAGCATCTAAAGGCGGCTGTGCCGCTAACTATTACGCGGACTGTATTACGCTTGTTTTGTTGATCTAAATAAAAACATATTTCAATTACTCAACAGCAATGCTCACATTACTTTTATTCTGTGCTATATCTGAAGTGTAAGACAGAGACAAATGACCTGGACACGTAATACGTGTCAAGCAGACCAATGTATGCAAAACTTAAGCAACTCTTATTAAAACCTTGTCATAGTGAAATAACAGTTCAGTTGTACCGCGACTAATAGAAGACGCTACTGCGACATAGTACTAAAGTTTATATATAGTTTTGGCGATGAACGACCAACTTTCCCGCCTGCAGAAAAGTTTGTATGCCAATTTAGTAATAAATACCATCAATATAAAAAACGTATAATAGTGATAGAGACATTTCTTGTTTATTTTGTCCGTTTATATCACTGTATTATATTTGCAAAGTTTCACCCATTTTACGTTGTATATTTTCAGCTTAATGCGCATTTTCTCATGGTTTAGTGAATAAAAATCAGTTTTAATGGTACACTCATTATGGTACTCTATTTCGTTCACAACAACGTCGAGAATAGTTTGTTACACACTGGATCGTTTGAGATAAACTAGAAAAATCTGCGGTCAACTTGACTTGATAATAAGACATTTCCTGTTCATGCGCAAACCATTAGATTCTATAGCATTCGATAAATAGCAACCCGCCCCAACTCCAAGCAGGTAGCATAACATATATGCCCACATTGTTGACTTGTTTTTAATACAAACCTACCAAAAACTCACCCCTAAGCTTAGACCATTAATATAAATTATAAGACATGAAGTCAAGATTTGCTTAAAGCACTTATATCACGAACATCAGAAAACATCATCATTATATCAGCTATTTAAAGTCCACTGTTATCTATAGCCTTACCAAAGATTGAGAGATGTATGCCGCAATGTCGCAATGGGCAGGCGTGGTGGCAATTGCAGAGCGTAACTATACAACGTGGATGTTATTGCCTATCCCCACCCTGTAGTATTTAAGCTATGTTTTTTTAGATGGATGTAATGCCAAATGTCAGTTCCAGTACCTTAGTCGGCTCTTACGACATCTGGTTCAAAGAGAGGTACACGGCAGACAAACATTGCAGTCAGATAACTTTGAATCCCAAATATAGTACTAAAATACATGTATATCATCTAGACATAGAACAAACCATAATAGTGGATGAAAATCGAACCCGCGATCCTAGGCGCAAAAGATATACACTAACGAATGCGTCACCGGGTCCGTCTGTCTTTTGATTTCCGATTACTTAGATCGTGACATAGTTGTTAATTCATTCCGTTCCTGGTGGACGTCCACTATTGCTCTTAGTTCTTCCAAAGAAAAGTATAATTATAACTGCCGCGCTAGACATATTGGTAATTAGAACGCTATATATCCAACCCCGCGCTGAGCATTTATACTACCCTATTTTAGATGTATGTACCGCCATCTAACGTCTCCGGAACTGCAATCACAAGGGGACGTACATTTCACTCTGAGGAAGACCACGCCGTATCTTCTTTAAAAATAGCTTTTATTTGGTCAGCTCTAACAGAAAACGATAATTGAGGTCTCTCTCTATACCAGTCGCTCCAATAAATGTAAATGTAGTGCGAGTACATTTACTACTGAAGTACCAAAAGTTTCGAGTGCAATACCCAGTGTGTTCATATTTTTTCCACTCTAGAATTCAGACAATTTATGAGGTGTTATATCGTTATATGGTATAGTTATAAAATTCTACATTAAGCAATATAGCAATATTAAAAAATATATTTTTTATCAGAAATGATATTAATGGAATGTGTATTGACTTCGAGTTGTGAAAAGCATTTTCAGATATGTCATCAATTCTTGTATAATTTATGCTAGTCCCCTAAGAGTAAAATAATCAATCTAAGCAACAGATCAATGGACACAAATCTGTCGTCATTCACAGTGAATTTCAAACTTAATTGCTTGCAAATTAGTGTTAATGTTGACTGCGACATTTTGACAGATTTGTGTAAATTCATGTGTTGTGCACATCGATATAATATAATTTATTGAATTAAAATTTGTGCTTATAAGTTTGACTATTTTATAAATACAGACATCTAATTATAACGATTCTTCATGAGCGGCTTACCTGCTAATTCTACAAACAGCCTGTAGTAAGATCTCGATATAGTATTATTCGATAGCGCCATCTTGCGAGTTGAAGCCAAAATCACCGCGTCACGGGAGGCTTTTGGGCATTTTACGACAGCTTCTCCTGCCTTTTGAAGCCTGAAATGAAACAATTACATTCTTATAATAAACTGTAATTCGTTTATATTTTAATTGATGAAGCAATTATTTTTTTGGTATTGTATTTATTAATACAGGTGATGGGATTTATTCTAAAGAAGTTAATAAAAGTTAATACAGTCCGTATTTTTTTTGTGTTATATATTGTTTTCTAGTCATTGTTTATATATACGACTATACTTCAAATAAAGTCTCAAAGTAAAGCTATACAAAAATATGAAAATATTTTTTTCAGACTATCTTTAAAATACATTGTATTCTAGATCATGCTTTATCTTCGTTCTTTTTAACCATCTATTATTTAATTGGCCTGCAATTAATGTCATTCCCGTTCAATATTTTCGATATACTGCAGCAACAAAGGTTAAAGGTGAAACTCTATTGACCCTGATTCTTGACCTTTCCTATATTATTAAAATGGGTCACGTCATAAAAAAACGAATGAATGCGATTGAAACGACCTAAAAGCTAATCATCTTTCTTCATATGTATCAAAATTATTTAATTATCAATACTTGTTTTGTGTGTATACGTTACAAGTGCTTCGTGATACTATAGCCATAAATCAAACAAAATGCGTACTATTTACGAAATACATGTAAAACGTAAATTAGAACAGGTTCCAAATGAATTAAACAACAAATTAATGCTAATATCCCTTCAATTTAAGATAGAAATGCCCCAAATAAAGCAAAACTCAGTGAAATAAGAGTTACCTTGGATCAAGAACGCGCTTTGTACATTTTCTATGGAAGACATAATTAAACACATCTATATACAGCACTACATTGAAATCAACATATTTGTTTTAACTACAGCATTTTGCGACGCAGCGCGGACACGTGCGCGCTTCGCGAGATGAGCGGCGGGACTGAACTTATCACCCCCTCCACTCCCCCTGGCCCGCCATATTGGGAGGGTGGCGTTTAGGGCTGCGATCTGAAACTAGGGTGTTTTAATATCACCCTCCGTGATTACATTACAGAGTATCCAAAAGTAGGTTATCGGTACGATCTCTACTGTTTTATATTGACATCATTTGTGTTGACTGTTTTACTTACTGCATTATTCCTGGGTTATCAAGACAAATGGTTGAAGTAATGTAGACTTTAACTGATCTGAATTTAAATAATCGCCCATTTTCGGAAGCAATCTAGTTGAGTAATTGGTTTGATGGCGTATTCTTTTATTCCAATAACATCCCGTTCCAGTGCTATTGGAATAATATAAAACAACGAATCATATATTTTTTTTATGCTATAGCATAGTTGCTATGCTATAGCAGAGTAACCAGGTTTATAAACAAGCATACAAAAAGCGTTACCGCAGCAAATAGAGAGCTCGAGAGGATATCATTAGCACGTTGCCAACCTTATGACTTGAAGATGTTTAGTCCGATTACCCAGCAATTTCACTGACTCTCTCAACCTTCAAACTAGACAGCAATGTGAACACTGCATTTTGGCGGTAGAAATAAATAAGAATACCAATGCAGTGGACTTTTGTGTGAGATTTACGTTATATAAATTAAACACTATCCGATTATATTTGATTAAATGATAAATTTACCAGGCAATATTATTTGTTTACCCTTATTGAAGTAATTAAGAACAAATATTCAAAATGTCTTGATGTCCTGAACGCTGCGAGAATATAATTCGGTAAGAATTTTTTATCGAATGTATTTCCACTTATAACTAAGCCTCTGTTTTTGCTATACGTTTATTAATTTTGCTTCGTTGATTATCAATTTTTAAACACCCTGTGTGCATTGGGGAAAAGAGAAATGGTCCCCTTATCTTTAGTCATATGAGACGCCCGTCTGTCTGTGTATTATTGTATTCATTTTATCAGATTAATTCTATACATCTGAAAACAACATATCATTTATAACTATTCACGTTGACGATACACTAAGATTTGCTGTTATCGTACTCTGACAAATTAAGCCTATTCTTGTAATCAATACTTTGATTGAAAGTTACTCTACTGTTGAACGCGTTAAACTCACAAATACAATATTTAATAAGAATGATAAATGAAAATTTATCATTTATAACTGAGGAACTATGTTGAAGTCACCTTCATCATTAGCCGAAGAACATCTATTGCTGGAAACAGATTTGCAAGGAAAGAGGACTTTAAGTCTTAGTGGCTGCGCTGGGCAGGCGTGGTAGCAATCACAGAGCGTTCTTGAAGGGAATGCTGCTGCCCATCTACACCCTGATACATTTTTCTAATACCTTAGTTGTCTCTTACGACAATAGATACTGAAGAAAGTACTATTCCACTCTGTCGGTACCGCACGGCAAAATGTTTAAGTGTGAGTTTATAAACCATTAGTGTAATTTGGTTAAAATATAATTATAATAAGCCGTAAGGTACTGGCAATGTAGAAAAGCACCTCCCCCAGTATTACAGGTGTCATAAAAGGTATCAGAACTGACACTTTTAAATCACTCTCTACAATACAGGTAATATTGCCTGTAGTGATTTTAAAATACAAACTTTGCTATTTTTTAAGTTAATCAAATGAAATTCAGTATAAAGGTTCTTTATTGAAAGTCATGAAACACATGCAAGATATTGTTTTAAATAATTCTATAAGGTGTATAAATATAAAATGTTTGTTATAAGGTGGTAAAAGGAAGTTCTAATTTATGAAAGTTTCACACATTACCGCAGGTGAAAACGCGGTGCATTCTGTATAAATACTGTTTGTTTACAAATAAAAAAAAAATCTGAATATAAGACATATTGAACAAAAAGAAAACAATTTTTATAAAATTAAATCTACAAAAGTCACCTGCAAAAATTTTTAACAGTGGTATATACCCTTATAATGACTCGTTCCAGGCAACTTATGGACAGAGAAAGTGTGTAAATAAATTTGAAAGGTTCCGGTATGTAGCCTAATTAATAAGGATTCCGTTAATCAAGTCACAACCTTTGTTTTGACCGTACATTTTTGTGGATACTCAAAGAGAAATATTAAGGCCTTCTTTGGTTTTGACTAATATATAATTATTACAGATTTATGATGTTCCTTAGAAATTAACACCACAAATTGATAATACCAAAAAATAATCTCTTCTAAAGAGTTTGTAGCCGATTTCTTTTCAATAAAAATACTAAGTTAAAAATATAATAAGGAGTAAAAATTTTATTTTTGTTACGGTGTAACTACTAGCCCGATTTAATAATTCTTTCACTATTTTAGAGTTAATTTCTTTACCGACAAACATCGACTACGTTATGTATTTTATATTAAAAAAAGAGATATCGCTATCCCAATTAGAAGTATGTAAAAAGGATTTTTATTTTGAATGTATTTAACAAATTAACTCAGCAATGACTGAACTGATTACAAAAACTTTTTCATAATTAGATAATGTCATTATTAGCAATGAACAATTGACATAGATAACATAATGTATCCCTATATTGTAACGGAAAGGAGAATGACGCGAGTGAAACCACGAAACGCTACCAGTAGTCTTATAGAAACAAAATAAGTAAAATTCAGATAATTAATAAAAAATAGAAGTATGAAAGTAACATTTAACTATGAAATAAAATAGATCAAAGATTAATTACCACATATGCATGCAACAAAAAAAATATTTTTATCAAACATACCTTATATTATTTGTAAGATAGATAAGACATTTACTATAAGATGGGGATGGCTTATGTATTTCTCGTCTTATAAGAGTACATACGACCAAAATAAATTGACCATCGTCCAGAGGCTTTCAAAAGTAAGAGCGCGTAGGGAGCGACATCGCTAAATGGTAATGCTTGGTCTGAGTTATTTAGGACAACCGGCTCGAGCCATTTCGACACGACTTCGACAACTATATCAATCTTCTTATAGAATAATACCATCCTTAATGCACAGATATAGAGCTCACTTAACCGCAAATTGTAACGTTGCTTGTGGTTCCCACAACCAGTCATAAAGATCCCTGAATTTGGAGCTTATCCTTTGCTATTAATAGAATTGAGACTAACAAGGAGGGGTGTGGTAGATCTTCTTGTACTGGTTTCGGTGGTTGACGCGTAAAGCGCTTTAGTCAGACATGAATGGGCACTCAGGTTGCGAAAATTGTGTACAGACTTGTATTTGTTCAAATATTAAGTGTGAGATATTTCAAATAATACCCTAGGCCTGTATTCGAAGGCTTAGTTTCTTACTTATTTGTTTAGTTTTGTATGTAAATTGTCAAAGTCAAATGTTGAAGTTTTAAGTAGGCTTAAGTTTAATAGACTTATTGCAATATTTCCTTTTAATATTTAAACTCAAAGTGAAATGTCCTGTTAAACATCTTCTGAATTAAATACTTGGTAACGTTATATATAAATATAGGTACTGAAACATTTGATCATTAAAGTCGAGGACCTGAATGTGTGTACAGGAAGACTGTTGACAATAAAAAAAAAACTATATTTTTAATCTTTCTTGTTTTTAATTATCATCTAGCTTTCACTTTAAGTGAAAACTTCAAGATGTGTCATTATCATAAAAAAAATCTTCAAGTATAAATTTTTTAACTTTATGTAAACAAAAATCACAAAAAGTTTAGAGAAATGTACAAATTATTCGTCGAATTATCATAAGAATGCCAAACCGCTTTACATATAACAAAACAAATGACATGCATATTAAGACCTGCATTTGGCTTAGAAACAGTTAGATTTGATGGTCTTCGTGAGTGGTTGCTTGGTTTTGGTGTAAAAGTGTTTGGCAAGCGTGAATTTATCTTTAGAACTGATACTGCACCGTACATATAATATATATATAAGTTTCAGATTAATTTTCTGTTTTACTTATTTATAAAAAACTTCTTAATCCGTATAACTTCACTACATAGTATAAACCAAAGTCACTCATTGCTGTTTCCCGGACCCTGTATGCTTCGATCTTTAAAACATAAGGTAGATCTCATACAAAAGGTCGTCTGCATTAATAACTGACTCTCACCTTTTTTTACCGCCAAATAGCAGTGTTTATATTGCTTTGTTGCGGTCGGAAGGGTGAGAGAGGCAGTGAAATTACTAGGTAATGTAGCATAATGTCCTCAAGTGACAAGGTTGGCAACGCGTTAATGATATCCTTGTGATATTACGAGTTATGGCTGCAGTGACGCCTACTATCTATAAAATGCTTTAAAAAAACAACGTAATGGCTTTTGGGGCGGTTTTTTTTTAAATATATAGAGTGATTTAAAGGGGAAAGTTTATATATGCATAATATATTATAAAATTTCTGATAATTTACGATTTATGTAATGTTATGTTACGACATCAATAAACACAACATCATGTTTGCGTTTACATTGCAAACGCTGGCTGAACCCGACGAGATAGAACTAAATAATGAGCCACTGTGTTGAACACCTACAAAAATATCTCTTAGGTATAACCACAAAAAAAAACCATGTAATGAGTACATCCTCGCGAAGCCGGGGCAGGTCGCTAATTATATATCGAAATTAAATCTCACGATGATTGTGAAATGAATATAATGTATAAAGAAATGTAAATCAGTTGTATAGAAGAAGATACAACTGATTTATATTTTTTTCATACTATGTATAACTTGGATCCAACTGATCTAACTTGAAACAAAGTTAATACCTCAATTTGTAGTCGCACAATTTATTTGATGATATACATTTCATGATCGTTTTAGTCAAGATGAGATGTCAGTTACTAATATTATAAAGCGTTAAATAATAAAATAATATATACTTTAATACTAATATTAAAGCGGAAGAGTTTGTTTGTTTGTTTGCTTGCTTGTTTTTTTAAACGCACTAATCTCAAGATCTACTGGTCCGATTTGAATAATTCTTTTTTTATTGGATAGTCCATTTATAGAGGAAGAAGGAATAGAGGAAGGCTTAAGGCTATATAACATTACGCTGAGACCAATAGGAGCGAATCGGCAGTCAAAAGTCACTATTCTACGCGGACGAAGTCGCGGGCACTGCTAGTTAATATTATAAATGCGAAAGTAACTCTGTCTGTCCATCTGTCTGTTACGCTTTCCCGCTTAAACCACTCAACCTATTTTGATGAAATTTGACACAGACAATCTTTAGACCCTAAGAAAGGATACAGGCTATTTTTTAATTCGAAATAAGAGTTGTAAAGGGTTGAAAAGGAGGATGAAAAGATGTATGAAAGTATCGCTACTTTTAGAGCTAGAAACTTGAAACTTATTTTTCAGGCCATTGATTCGATATAAATATACATGACATTAAAGTTTATATAAGTTAAGATAAAAAGGTATGGTACCCGAACAACTATTCCACGCGGACGAAGTCGCGGGGACAGCTAGTAATGCATAAAAAATTTATTTATTTGTTAAGAATAAAAAGTAGTGTTTAATATGAATTTTAATTTGATCTATGTAAAATACAAAATAAAGTAAATAGTCTTATACTGTATTAATATAGAGAAGCCAATGAGAGAGAAAACAAACAATACAATTTTATTAGTAATTAGACTAAATGGGCAGCTAACTAAGATTAAAACTAAGAACTAAATAAAAAAGCATGGTTTTGTATCTATTAATAAATAGTATATACTTAAAACAGGTTATAATACTTTACAAGGTTTAATTTTTACTCGCTACGGTACCCCAAAAGAAACGCCGCAGTCAATTGTGGGTCATAGTCAAGGTCCACGTCCGAGGCATGACCCCAACAATAACATGCGTAATTAATTATACCACTTATTCTTTCTTTCTAATCGATTAATTGCTATATCCACAATTTTAAATTATGTTAACAACAATTGAAACAAATGTTACATACAAAATATACGTTGGAAAATCGATCTTTATAGAACTTTGAAATAACGTTACTTTATTGCTATTAAATATATACTTGTGTTACCGGTTCCTTAAAAAAAATAAAGACAAAAATTAGTTTATGTTAATTGCTAATTATGTTAATTTATATTGGTGAATGAATTATTGAAATAAATTCTGTAGTTTTTGAGTTTGTTCATAAAAAAACGTACAAAATCTCAAATTAATTTATTTTGCCTATTTCATTCGGTGAAAATGTATTATTAAAACGGGTCTTTTTTAGCTATAACAAAATTATATCTAGTTAAAATCAAATCACTCGGTATAAAATATCAGTTTAGACATAGATGTGAGAGACTATTGATTGCCTTAATGCTGGCACACAATCATTGCTTTTTAATTGCATCAAGCGCTTCAATCATACACTGAAAATCTTAACTAAGATTTTTTTGAATTTAGTCTGCCTATTACCTAAATATAAAGGTTTAAATTCACCAATAACGGCATTAACCTTTTAAATCACCTACATAATTATTTTCTCATATACACTGTTTATTTTTCAATACTATACTCAGAAGACGCCGCTTACTATATATATAAAAGAGTAGGAACACATTTTTATATATTCACAACTATTTACATCATCATTTGTAAGGTTAGAAAAAATCGTATCCATTATTCAATATATACTAGAATATTACGTTTATATTCTCAGAAAAATTAAAGAACCTCTTAATATCCTAAAAAAAATTACAGCAATACATTTTTTAATATTCCTTTAACTAATACATTCTACATTAAAATATGATCACATATTTAAATAATATTAAAATGGAGTATTCGTTATGATCGTGTTGTATGAACATAATGATCGGATAACATAAGCATTTTCTCTATAATAAAGGTCACGTGCTGTAATGCAGTCGTCTATGTAACGAAGTGCAGATGGCTCTTCCTTATTGTAGTCATTAGAACATATTATGTACATACCTTTTATAATAATTATTATTACATGCTTGTGTAAGAACGCATTTAAATAGTCTCAGATGGATTTGATCCAATGCGATTTTTTTGTTAAAATAATTTACTTATTTTCGATATCAAGCTACCCAGTAACCAAATAAACCCAAGTCGTTTTCCTAATCTTCTTTGTATGTGAGTTGGTGTCATCGTCTATTGAATATCTAAGGTAGTACAGTATACCTGCAGGCACTTGAATGTCACATCATCATTACGGGTGTTAATAAATCGATAGTTAACTAATTATTATTACGTTCGTTTTATGCAGTTGCATTGTTTCAACAAATACCGTACAGTTCAGGCAATAGTTACTTCTCATGTATCACATGTAGTAACAGGTAAAGGAGCTACTGGAACCGACAGATGGCGCTGTATCCACCCGAAACCGCGTAACCATATAAGTAGACCACATAAAACTCGAACGATATCATCATCATAGCACAAAGGGTACTATTCTGCTGTACTTCTATACATAGCGAACTCTATGAATGACAGTGTATATGAGAAAGTTTTTAAAAAGGTATTCTATCAGTCGTATATACAGGCAATCTTTGAAATATAGACCGGTTTACTGACAGAATTGGAAGTTGTAATAACTAACTCCAGTTACTGTAAATTAAAAAAAATGTGGTTATTTATACAGAGAAGTTTGAATACAACTGATATTAACGCGGACATCAGTCTTTCATGTATTTATACAGTACAAGTGCTCAACTATCAACAGATTTTTGTTGACCGATATAATTTTTTTGCTTGCAATACTTTCTCCGCTCCGTGACCACTTTTTACATCCTCTTTTTGCCATTATCGATTCAATTCGTGTACTAGTTTGTTCTCATTTATACATTATTGATAACAAGATAAATGACTACGTGGTTAATAATATTTTATATTCTATTATAACATATCAATGAAAACATGTCGATGAAAGTGCAATACCGCGTAAGTAGCAGTTGCAAATAAAGTTGAAAATTCAATTGGAAAAGATGGGAAATGGCCCTTATTAACTTAAGCTGCATACACGGTACTGAATTATCATCGACGATATGTCTAAATTAAAATAATAAATTGAAACAACATGACATACATAGACCTGTCTCTGATATAAATTGCTTTAAACCCTTGGGTATTATGGCCCACGGATATATGCGAACAAATTACAAAAATAATACTTGTATACATATTAACACCCAGACAAAACAAACACAAATAATCATCAGATAAAGAATTGTTTTGGGTAGGGATCGAACCTACGACTGTTCGCATAAGATAGGATTACAACCATTTGCGCCATCGGGCCCGTCTAATCCGCTTATGCTTATTAATATTTTCCATACTTTGGAAACTACTAAAGAAATACATTGATGTTTAAAATTAGATTCTCACAACGTACTTGTGTTACTGACGCCAGATAACAAAGGAATCACAAATATACTCCTTGAATGCAATTATTTAACACCCAGACACAGAACAAACACAAAAATCATGATATAAATATTTGCCCTGGATAGGAATCGAACGGAAAGTGGTAGTGATCCTCGGCGACCCTTAGAGCACAAGATAACGGATCACCACCATCATCTACGCCATCTGGCCCTTCGTGGTAAAATATACTGGGTCACATAACTAAAACAAGATTCAAAAATGAGAAAAGATTCTTTATAGATTTAAATTAGAAGTAGGTATATACCTAGAAAATTCTACTATTATTCTAAGAAATTTAAAAGTTATTGGATTTTCTGAGATTGTAGACTTCCCAAAACCAAACGCAGACAATCCCGCCATATCACAAGCTCTTCATGTATTTTGCTAAAACATCGGTAAACGATGCAAGGAAAATATAGGTTTAATTGCACCTATACAAAAAAGATGGATGGATTTATGGCAATATTTATCAAAGCTATATTCAGGCTACATTCATACAAAAGCACGTGAAAAATTGCCAACGTCTTAACAGACGAAATTCGTCTTAACAGACGCAACTAGACAACTATTTGCTTAGCAACAATTATGACCACGGAGTGGGTCAATACCATATCGTGAATTATTTTAACCACAAAACGCGAATAATCTTTGTGACCACAAGTCTTTTGGATACCACAACCCACGACCTACAATGTTAAGAGAGTTTAACCAATATGCACAGGTACATTTAGCAACATTCGTGTCGTGGTCGGACCACGGGAAAGGGATTGTAAAACAAGATGTTTTTAATTCTACCGCCAAACAGCAGAGTTCTCATTGATTAGTTTAGGTTTGAAGGGTGAGAGACGCAGTGAAATTTAAGTCATCATCATACCATTTAAAGTCCATTGTTGGACATAGGGCTCCCCAAGAAATGCGGTATGTTTCCCAAAATTGCCGCGCTGGGCAAGCGTGTTGGCAATCGCAGAGCGCAGCTTTCGCGACGGGGATGCTGCTGCCTCTCGTGCACCCGCCGTGTTCATTTGAGCTGACTTTTTTGCATGGATGTATCGCCATCTGTCGATTCTGGTACCTTAGTTACCTCTTACGACACCTGGTACAGGAGGAGGTACTATTCTACTCTGCCAGTACTTCACGGCTAAATTAAGTAATTGGACACAATATCTTGAAGTCACAAAGTAGGTTACGCTAGTGACATCTATGTGTTAATTACGAGCGTTTATATTCTGCCGTTACGCTTAGTGATAGAAGCAGGCTGTCTGCTTGTTTGTCGACCTGGTCGAAAAAAGAGATTGTTTTTTTTTCGATTTACTTCGTGTATATAAAATCTGTTTTGTTAAATTTAATAACCATCGACCCTATCCAACTTTGCACGGGTGCATTAAGGATAAATGGTAATGGTAATTGCGGGTAGCCTTAATAGATATACCACCGTGGCCCTTTTGGTAGACCTACATATACATGTGGGTCTCATTATTTTAATCTACTTTGTAGGGTTGAGCTAGCGTTTGCAATAAATAAAATAATAAAAATATGTTCATTTACGATATGACTACAAAATCTTCTAAAAAATATTATTAGTGTTTCTTTACTTAATTTATCTTATTGCAATAATCTTCTTTGTAAACCTAACTCACTATTAATACCTATAGTATGTTACGTTGTGTTAAAGATCTGAGTATACATAAAGATCGAAAGACAGCGGGAAGTGACTTTTATCACACAATGTAGGTACCTAGTGAGTAGCTTTGATTACACTAGATGGGGATAAATATAACTTATGTCGTTTACAGATAATGTAGGCTTTTATGACTGAACCATTTTTTGAAATCGATTAAGCAGTTTTTAAATTTTTTCAAAAGAAAATTAAAAAAATAAATAGTATCTTGTAATTGAATATATGAGTTTAAAATAAAACTGCTGTATTGAATTTCACAAATGTATGCAGAAATAGAATAGTTTGGCAAAACATCATGTATTATCACATGTCATAATATACAATTTATTATTTTTTAAATTTGAGTATTGAAATTTGAACTTTATACCCAACCAATAAAATTCATATTTAATTGTGATTATTCTAGTTTATATAATTCGATCCATTGCCATTCAAACATATTACTTTCTCTTTCGATGCGAATTCTTAAGTCAATCGATCAGACAACTATTAGGAGATAGGCAATTCCAAATTAATTATAGGCGTAGAGATTATGTTGAATGATTTAAGTAAGTTTTTGGCAAGGCAAGTAGTAGCAAACCATCAATCATAAGGTGATAAGAAAGATGATCATACGGTTTAAAGACGCTTTTTCAATGGCGTATTTACGCCTGCAAAAAATATTATCATTCATTTGGAACGTTTTGTTTTCTTTACAAGATTACATTATGGTTTTAGATTTAACATGTTTTGAAAATTATTTTAATTTTACAGGAGGCAAAACACAAACAGTGTATCCGAAAATGATAATATAAAGTAATAGATGTTTGATTTTTTCGAGTTTTTACGTATATAAAAATAATATATTTGATTTTGACCACTGCAAATCACAGGCACTTTTGAACAGTACAAAACAATAAATTTCATGGGTCGGAATGATACGACTCGCAGACTGAATCACATATCAAATCTATTAACATGCAGAAAACCTATCTTAAGGTTAAACTGGATTGGATTATACTGGATTATACTGTTTGTTCTAGTAGGAGTCGCCTGCCACACATATATATATATATTAATATGCAATCATATAAATTAGAATTTCAGAGTAAAGTTATTGATCAATAAATAAATGCATGGCATTGAGAAAGCCATCACAAGGGCTAGCCTATGTCTAGCAGTAGACGTTTTACATCTGATGTGATGTTGACGATGATATTGGGAGATCTATAAAAAAATATATATACAAAAATAACTATTTCACTCTGCCGTTTGGTACCGGCAGAGTAGAATTGTACTTAGGTACCAGAACCGACAGATGGCGGTATATTCATCCAAAGCTGCGCTCTGCAATTACAAAGACGCTTGTCCAGCGCGGCAATTATGGGCAACATTGCCCTTTTCTTGGGGAGGCCTATGTCCAGCAGTGGACTTTCAATGGCTGGTATGATGATATTAAAATAAGATTAATTTGAGAGCATACTACATACATATACCAACATATCTTTGGACTCAACGCACATTTTTTGGATTCATATCATACCAATTAATATAATAATAATAATTCACATAACATCTCATACATTGATCTGACTCTAAGATAAATCGCTTAAAGCACTTGTAGACAGCATATAACCCACGAATGACAGATTATAATTTCAGCCATAGAAAGTCCACTGTTGGACATATGCCTCCTATAGATAGGAAGATTTCACCACCCTGTAGTATTTATATTGTGCTGTTTCTGACAGATATACTGCCATCTATCGGTTCCGGTACCTTACCTTAATCGCCTCTAACGACCTGGTACACATGGAGGTACTATTCTATACCGGCGGTACACCACGACTTCACAAATATAATACTTAAATACATATTTATCAAAAAGAGAGGTAACAAACAGAAATACCATTTTTCCTGGTTGGAATCGAATACACGACCCTTGGCGCATAAGATAGGATCGCTACTATCTGCGCCATCGGGCCCGTCAGTATCATTGTCGGTATTAGTAACGATACACGACTCGTCGTAAAATTCTTGAGCTAGCAATGATAGTGTATTGTATGAATCTGTTTTAGTATTACAACCTGCTTTTGGGTCACTCTCAGTTTCTAAATACCAAAGTAACAACTTTTCGGTAATAAATCTTATGGCGGAACATTACGCGTGTTATGTCCATATGGTTCTGTGTGTAAAGGAAATGAAGAAGGATAGGCGGCACATACAATAGGTTAAGAATCTTTACTAATAAACATTTTATTTGTAAATATTAGATGTCGACTTCAAGACTGTATAGTAAATATGTAAAAATGTGTCATCGTCAGGTATAAAAACTCTACTATTGGATATAGGCCCAAGGTAAGTGGATTTTTGCCCAAATATTCTCATATATCCCCAAGGTAAGTGGATTTTTGCTGATATATACAGCGCTAGGCAGACGTGGTGAAAAACGCAGAGCTAACCTTCTCAACAAGAATGCTGCAGCTGTGGTAATTACGCTGCGCTGTTTTTGATGGATATATCGCCATCTGTCAGTTTCGGTACCTTAGTCGCCTCTTATGATTCTACAGAGGGAGGTACTATTTTACTCCGCCGGTACAACACGGCTTGAAAAAATGTTTACATACTGTTATAAAGAGAATAAATTAATTATTTTATATTTATTAACATTATACGCGTTCACTACTTATAACGACAATATTGTTAAATGCATTAAAACGTCGCTTATTTAAATATTTACCTTTCTCGTTCAACGTTTCTCAAAGTAATTATTATTATAATATTATTATAATAATTTAATGACATCTAATTTAACTACTTTTTACTTTTGCTTTGACGTGCTTGATGGCGCAGATATTAATGGTCTTGTCTTGTGCGCCAAGCGTCGCGGGTTCAAGCGTGGGTTGGGTGGGCAAACATATATATATTGAACATTTGTGTTTGTTAAATATGTATTTAAGTATTATATTTGTGATTCCTCTGTTCTATGATGTCCGTAACACAAGTGCTTTAAGCTACTTATCTTCGAGCCAGGTCAACGTATGAGATATGGTGTGAATTTATTATTATTACTTTTTAACGGTTACAAAACGCGGCTTTTATAACGGTCTACATAATTTCGGGCTAGCTGATGCAGATGTATCCTCTAAGTCGTAGAACTTCGTCCGGGTGAAAGTAACATTTTTACTAATTTAAATGAATCAAATTCAAATTAATTTATTGCTTGTCGCATTACATGAACATGGTGGACAAAATACAAAATAAATTTGAGTTTCATATAACGCCCTGCGAGGGCATTCCAATATGTAAGAACTGACTACTAGCTAGTTTTATTAATAATATTTAATTTATAATATACAAAAAAATTAATTACAATAAATTAACATCTAATCTACAATAAAACCGATTACAATAATACAAAATTACAATAAATCTAAATAGTCTTTATCTTACACTACACAAACAGGTCTTGTTCAAATAAAGTATTGTATAATCGTTATGACATTCGTAAATAATAATTATAAGTTCATATTCATTTCATTCATAAGTTATACTTATACTGAGGAACTCCGCAGATGTTACGTTCGCTACGACATCATTGATAATAAGCAACTTTCCCGGTGGTTTGTATTGGTATCTCGAACTCCTTTGTGTTTGTAAGGCTCGATAACTGTTCTCAGATGCATTGTCAACCAGTTAATAGGGTACGCATGAAGGTTCAATCTCATCTCTCATCGTTTTACTCATAAGCCATGCCGGCTGAGCATATGTTTAATATGTTTAATTCAAAAATAGATGATGAGATGATAGCTGTTGTAGGGTACCGTCAGAATAGAATAGTAAGTACTTCCCTTTGTGCCGGATGACGTAAGAGGTAGCTGAGGTACCGAAACTGTTAGCAGTTAGTGGTATATCCATCCAAAACCTACTATTTTGGAAAAACTAAAGGTTACTAAAAGGCGGTGATAGGCAGCAGCATCCCCTATGCGAATCCACGTTTGCGATTTCTACCCCGGGGGAGATTTCCTCCTTTTTGGGGAAGTCCAGTGGACGTACATATCTGTCACGAAGCTACGCTATGCGATTAGTAACACGCTTGCCCAGCGCGGCAATTATAAGCCAAATTTCCCCTCCATTGGGGAGGCCTATGTCCAACAGTGGACTTCAATAGTTGATAGCGACCTCGTAAATGTTAGCAAATATTATATATCGCTTAATTAATCAGTAAAGTGCTTAAACGCCCAACTTTAAGTGCAAAATCGTTTGAATTCAATCATCTACTCATATGGGTAAATCAGCATATCCAAAGATTGCGAAGTACGCAAACGCCACTTAGTGTAATGTCCATAGACATTTCTCTGCAACCTAGCGTCCCAGTTAAACTGCAAGCAAGTGTACTTACACATCACGGCGTGTGTTACACCATATCGCATACAAACGTTTAGTTGGTATTATTTAGGACACTAGTTAGGTTCAAAGGTCTGAACTAAGTTTGCGTATTGTAAATATCGTTATAGCTGCGAAATTTTTGTCTCATATATTTGCAGTAAATACATTTTTTCAAAACACTACATTTTGAATAGATCATGTATTATTGTCATTAATATTCGTTCTACCATATTGAATTTATATAAAATTGGTTCCACCATAAATATTTGATATATTAGACGTGTTATTCTTCTTAGAGTTATCTTTGTAAAAACAAAATCATAAGTTTTATTTGTTGAATTAACTCTTGAAAAGAATCACTTAAAAGTTGATCAGTTAACTTATAGGTCATTGGCCTGTCACTATTTTGAATGTATTTTTACGCATTCGTTTTTGTTTTTTTTTATTTAACTTGGTTGACAAACAAGCATACAGTCTGTAAAATTATGATAAACGTCACAAGGGCATAACAAGCGGGTTGCTAACCTTATGTTATGACTTAAAAATATTATATCCCTTATTTCAGAAATTTCAATTCCTCCCGCTTTTATCCTTACAACAATACGAACACTGCTATTTTCAGTAGAAATGATTAAGAGTGAGGTACCTTTGCTGACGGTATTTGTATCAGTAGAACGTTATGTCTATGCAGTCTACCACATGTAAAGAAATGCTCAACTTTTTGCACAGCTCAGTTGCATGGCGTTCTAACGCTTGTAGACCTTCATTATATAAGCCAAGACTAAGGTTGACATTAAAGTGTATTATTACCTATAAATGCAACGTTATGCAATTGCAGTGCGTAATTTCCGAACTGGAACAGATCTCCCCACCCCCATTGTATTCCAAATTCAAATTCAAACTGTTGAGTTCCAATTATCCAACATCAGATGTATACACCGCCATCTCTCGGTTCTGATTCTACATGTCATTGTAACCATCAAAATATAAAATCATCATAATCATTATACCAGCCATTAAAAGTCCACTGTTGGACATAGGCCTTCCCAAGAAAGGGGGTATGTTGCCCATAATTGCCGCGCTGGGAAAACGTGTTGGCAATTGCAGAGCGCAGCTTTCACGATGGAGTTGCTGCTGCCCATCCCCGCCGTGTACATTTAAGCTAAATTTTGCATAGATATACAGCCATGAGTCGGTTCTGGTACCTTAATCGCCTGTTACGACACCTGGTACAGGGGGAGGTTACTATTCTACTCTGCCGGTACCTCACGGCAAAAATATAAAATAATTAGCAAAAATACAAACACCTGTTCACTCGACTAAATATGAGACGCAATCGCGTCATCTCTAAATGGTCATTATATTGCGTGCAGCTTTCTATTTCTAAGCCACTTTCATTGTAATAACACGAAAAAATAATCTGTATTACGTAATGCTTGTGAAAGTCCGTATGTGGTTTAAGGTCGGCTAGCAAAAATTTGGCAGCTGTGCGTAGAAACGCAATAAAACTGATGAGATCGTATAATAATCACGTATACAAGCAGATCACCGCGGTTTCACCCGGGCCATCCGGTTTCCTTCAAAATACGAAAATATACTTTCATGTGTTGCTAATACAGTTGATTTTTAATAATAAAACAAATTTCGAAAACGGTAGTGTTTAAATTTATTTGATACATACATTCTTGCTTAGACTTTTTTAACTTACTTGTTAACTCAATGAATTTTGAACTCAATGGCTCGCTTTTATAGATTAATATTGATTGCGAAGTTTTGACAGATTTGGATAGGTTGGTCTATTAGCTGTATACGTCACTTTAAATAACCGACAGATGTCACGCGGTTGATTTATTATTTTTTATGAGGCCAAGTCGGCATAAAAGTATACAACCTGCATAATAGTAAGCGGAATTGAAACCTAAAGACGCTCGTAATATCACAAGGATGCCACTAACGCGTTGCCAACCTTGTGACTTAAAGATACTGAATCTCATTACCCAGTGATTTCACTGCCTCTTTCACACTTCAAACCGGAACTCAGTAATAGGGACATTGCTATTTGGTGATAGAAATAGGTGAGAGTGAGGTACCAATGCAGACGACCTTTTGGAAACAGGTATCTCAGGTCACCTCATGTCAGTTCACATAAGCTAAGTTCAAAAAGGTGATACTTTATCACAAACGAACAGATTTTAAATAAAAGGTCGATTTTCAGTGTACAAACTATTTTAAATATAATATATTAAATTCCAGAAACATACCACCAAAATTTTATGAATAAAAATGGGTGAAATATAATGCATTTATTATAAAAGAAATCTAGATAATTAAAATATTTTGTTTTATTTTTTGAATGTTAACTGACTGCAAGTACAGAAACTTAATTCCTTTACGAATATCCATATGATATTAGTCAGCAAAAATATTACTAAAGCTAATGATGAAAGATAAAATTTCAATTCCTGGATGAGGATCGAAATTACGGCCTTACGACGAACAAAATAGAAACACTAGCGAATGGTCCAGCAAGCCAGTCGTCATTAAGAGCCGTCCAAAAGCGCCCAATATAAAATCCCCCTTTTTAAGAAGGTCTATGTAAATAAATTGTCGTTCCATAGCTGCGGCTGAAGTAACGGCTGAGAAGGCTTGTGAGATTCTTGTATCTCAACTAGATTGTATCTAAATAGTTTAAATGAGAGAGATAGCAGATGTGTTCTAGAAAAATAATTACGCTAGAAATTTGTAGAAAGTGAATTCGGCGTCCATACGGAACTAGTTGTATAAGTGATCGCAATTAGAAAAAAATAAGATAGCACTTGTTTGCGATTTTGGTAACAAAATTTATGATAATAGAGGTGCTTTTTATATTGTACGATTGATGTTGTATTTTCTTACTTGACTGTTGTTAGTATATTAACATTTGAAGGTGAAGTATAATTTTATCAATGACTTTATTTTAGATCACTATACAGTATAAGTCACTTCCCTCTGTCTCTCCATCCTTTGATAGGCTAAAATTTTTAAAACTACGTATCGGTTTCTGATGATGCGAGTTTTAACGATAGAGTAATTAAAGAGAAAGGTTTATATGTGTAATACATGCATAATATAGTTTTTTTATTATTATTATGAATAAGCTGATAAATGCGAATGCAGGCTATAGACGCTCGTAATATCACAAGGATATCACAAACGCGTTGCCAACCTTGTGTCTTAAAGATTTTCAGTGATTACTGTACAGAAGTACAAAATTACTGATATAGTGTACCTAAGCTGAATGAATCAATCCCATTCTGTACTGGATTAAAACGCATGATTAGATGATCGCACGATCGTGAATGAGGCTAATGACACTGGTTGAATAGCGAAATCGCCCGCGGCCTTGCCCTTTCAGAAGCCTCGCGCGGCACCCGAACCTTACTTCATACCTACATTCGATTTACAAAATTGGAAAAGAAGTAGCCAAAGTTACCACTGCTTAATGTATGCCTATAAACTTGTATGAAGCTATCCAGATCGCATAATAGTTAATTGACAATCTGGTAAAATTTTGTATGGGCTTACATTTTAAGGATGGTTTCCGCAATGAAAATTGATTAATATTATGAATTACTAGCTACCCGCCCCTACTTCGACCTACATAGTAAAATTGTAATTCAATGACTTTACAATCTTAGGATGAATATATAAACTCGCTACTCTTAATCGACTTTTGCAGATAATATTAGGTAATATGTTATTTTTTACCCAAACTACAGAATGACGTTAACTCTGTACAAACCTAGTCCTAACATTTACAAGCACAACAAAAAGAAGAAAATAATCTTACAAACTTTTACCGCGTGGTAACCGTACCGGCAGAGTAGAATAGTACCTCCCTCTGTACCAGGTGTTGTATACCCATGCAAAATTTCAGCTCAAATGTACAGGGCGGGGATAGGTAGCAGCTTCCCTGTCGCGAAATCTGCGCTCTGTGATTGCTAATAAGCTTGCCCAGCGCGGCAATCATGGACAACATACCCCCTTTCTTGGGGAGGCCTATGTCCTATATGGACTTTCAATGGCTGCTTTGACATGATAATGATATTAAATAGTCATAATAATCTTAAAGTCCATTTAGACAGCTGTCCTAACAACGTTATTAGGGATATTTATAAATCAAATCGATAGCCTGCTCTCTTAGATAATAACTTTTTTTACAAGAAATGTAGTCGGAATTGAACTTTGTGTTTTAAATTTGTTTATACGAATATACCTCATACCATAAAAGAGTGTGAAAACTTAAATATATTTAATACCAAGATAAAATTGTATTTAAAGACGTAAGTCTTAACTGTATATTTTTTATTTAAAATATGATAATACCGCATTTTAAATGAAATGTGATTTCGTATGTGAATAAAGATCTTTAAACATTAAACATTATCCCTACTTATAATATTATTAATGCGTAAGTATCTCTTGTCTGTCTGTTACGCTTTTCCGCTTAAACCTATCAACCGATTTTGATGAAATTTGGCATAGACAATCCTTGAGAAAGGAGATAGAGAGAAAGAGAAAGAGAGAGAGAGAAAGGAGAGAGAGAGCTATTTTTCAATTCGAAATAAGGGTTGTAAGGGGTCGAAAGGGGAATGAAAAGTTGTATGGAAGTATCGCTATTTTTAGAGCTAGAAACTTGAAACTTATTTTTCAGCCCATTGATTTGATATATATATATATAAACATGACATTCAAAATTTATATAAGTTGAAGTAAATAGGTATGGTACCCAAAAAGTAAATAAAGGTAAAGCTATATGCCTATATGGCTTCTTCTTCAGGGCGGCTTAAAATTATCTAATTAGGTCATCTTGACCTAAGACGGCAGAAGATCTGGCCTGAAACCTAGCCTCACAAGGAAATTGGGCCGCATACTGCTTCGATTCTAAGCGAGTCTAGCTAATATAATAAACTTATTTATTCGTTTTTAAATGTACTTATTATAGATATTGCCAGAACTAAGTAACTATAAATTAAAACATAAAACAGGTTTAATTTAAAATTGGAACAAACCGGTAAATGTTGAATTTAGTTTTATAACGTGTTCTATCGCGGCCCTTGCGGCCTCTTTGCTTTCTCGAAAAAATGTAGCTTATGGAAGTTTAAAGTTTTATTGTGAAATCGTAACAAACAGTCATTCGGACTTATTCACTTTTATATTATTAGTTAGATCATTTTTAAAAGTAAATATGTGCTTAGATGACCTAAACAAATATGAATTATTTTGCAAATTCTATGGGGGGGATGTAAACAGGATTTACCAACGTAAACAGACGGACAATATGACTTCCAAATAAAAAACTTAATCACGCAATCACACATTGTCATATTCTTCTAACTATTTAAACAGCACTTAAAGCTGGACAAAGTAAACAGATCAGTTCAAATACACATCCATTTAAACTATCATGGCGTAGTTAAGAAAAAAACATTCCACTTAATCGGGAATCAGCCTTTTTATAAGTAATATTCGTAACTGCAACCAATTCAGTATAGACTTACATTACTAGAAGTAAATGTTACTAAAGTTTTGAATGGGTACCTCACCCTCATTTTTTTAATTTTTCCGGTTCCTTGGTTCCGGTTTTTTCCGGTTGGAACGGTTAGAAAGACAAAAACACTACCATAATAAATTTGGGTCGTAAAGTTAGCGTATGTATATATGTATTATTATTCAAGTTTCCTTTTTTCTCTTAAGTTTATTTTCTTCACTTTTCTCTCTCATTGACATATTCATATTCCTATATACCTATTGAATTTGAAAAACGAGGTAGAACTATTATTGGTTTTATATTTGTGTTTTGTATTGCTATCTTAGAATTTGTAACGTATGTTTTTAATTTCCTTATAAATAAACTAATTAATTAAATTTATAGATGTAATTAACATCGTTAATCAATAACACAATCGTCTACAGTCCGGACCGTCCGGGCCGTGTGCTTGTTTGTTAATTTAATATGAAGTTAAATTAAAGATACAAATAAACATATCAATCAAATATTACAATAATTTTATAGTAATAAATAGAAATATAATAATTATTAAAAGAAAAAACAACAACTTGTTAGAGGTCTCAGGTGGGGCTCGAAACTTCAACTTTCTCATACCGAGGGACTGAACTTCCGTTAAGCTATCGAGCATACATGTCGAATTTTTCCTAGTGTTTTACTGTCCCCCCTGACATTTAAGACAAGTTGACTTTTTTTCTTGTAAATATCATCGAAAATATAATCCAGCATTTTCTATACATTAAACCTCTCTAAGTAAAATAGGAATTCGATTTTTTAAAAAGAATACATAAGCTCGCTCGAGAATCGCCAGTCCTTAACTCCCTATTAATTTTCTAATGTAAAATCAGCTAGTATTGTGTTAGACACGTCTTTGATTATTTTTATTTTAATCTTTACAACCAGTATTTCCATACCCTTCCAAAATCTCAACGAGTACGATCGTGTTCGACCAAAAAACTTTCACCAATCGAAGGAGCGCCTTATGAATAACTCAAATCAATGTAATTAATTTCGAAAATAAATACGCCGTGATAAAAGGAACAATTAAATAACCACACCAAAGATAAAAATTATATTATCAAAACGTAGAAGTTTCTTATAAATTTGTTATGGCATCTATTCATACCGACACTAAATGCATAATATGATATGTCTATTTCTCATAGTTTCCAATGTTTATCATATCTAAAAAACAAGCTTCATCTATAAAAAAAATGTAGTTAACTGGCAGAATAGTACATAATCTGTTCTAAATATCCTAAGGGGCGAATAAGGTCCAGAGTCATAAGAAAACAGTGTATTCATCTAAGAATTAAATGCAATAGGCCGATAGAGGGCAGCAGCGTCCTTATTGCGAATATACTCTACAAAGGTTACCACACCTACCCAGCGTATGCCACGTTACGCAATTTCTTTTTTATTTATTACACCAGGTCGAAAATCAAACATAGTCTGCGTTATAGTAAGCGTAAATAGTTTATAGATCGCTCGTGTGATCCTAAACATCACTAGTTCGTTACTAATTTGAAGTTATTTTGTCTTATTACCCAGTAATTTCACTGCCTTTTTCACCCTTAAAACTGATACACTGGAATGCGAAAACTGCTATTAGGCGGTAGAAATAAATGAGAGTGAGTTAACAATGCAGACGTAGACATTCAGGCAAAATCACCCTTGTCATTAAAAAGCATTTGTTTTTGTCATTGAACCTCCTACGACTGACATAATGATAATGTCTACTCACAGATTAAAAAAAAATCAAAGATGTCGCATTAGATTGTTACATTATAAATAAATCGATGGAGCAGACGGTATTGATCCTGTCTTATGCGCCAAGGGTAGTGTGTTCGAGCCCTACCCTGAGCAAATATTAGTAGGTTGATTATTGTGTGTAAAAAGTGTTAAAAGTATGTATTTAGGCGTAACACAAGAGATAATAATAATAATAAATTTATTAAGTCTCATATATTGATTTTACCCCGTAGTAAGTCACTTAACGCACTTGTGTTACGGATGCCAGACAACAGTGGAATCACAAATATACTATATATATACATACCTTTCACTCCCAGACACAGAACAAACACAAATATCTTCATATAAATATTTGCTCTGGGTGGGAATCGAACCCTTGGTACACAATATAGGATCACTACCATCTGCGCCATCGTCAACATCAGATATAAGCAACTACCTCGGAGTCAAGTGTAATATAAAAAAAATAATATAATATTAATTTATTAAAGTTACACTTACTTATTACTGTCATACATACTAATATTTAAGATTAAATATTATATTAACTAGACACCTAGGAGATGTGTATGCGAAATGTTAACTTTTTTTAAGAAAACAAAGCACTATCAATAAGATGAATTATTTTTCTTTCCGCTCTTTAGTCGTTTATGATATTTTATGTGGAGGCTGTGAACAACTCGACCACCAGAGTTTTTCAAATTTCCCACTTAAAAATGGGAAATCTATTATCAAAAACATAAATGTTATTTTATTATATTTAGATAGTTTTCGTCAGTTAATATTATATGTCAGTTGTATATATGTAAACCATCGAAAACATCGACGTTCGTGTTTTAAACTGACATTAACGGTGCAAGTAACAAAATACGTAGTAATGACGAAATATCATGTAAATTTAACTGCAGCGAGTATCGCAGTGATATTGACCCATCACCACCATAATTGCTTGCAGAAACAACCATTAAACTTACAAGTACTTGCAAACAATAGCACGTTTCCCGAACCCAATGCCGCGGTTGCACGCGAGTGTCGTCGCAACATTCAAGGGGATTTGACCCTTATTACTTGGAAATAAGGATCAGTGGTCTGTACAATTTCTTTTATCATAACCTTGGCAGATAGATAGATAGTTATTTAGATCGATTTGATTGTTCATTGATACATTTCGTACTTTTAATGAAAGTAACAATTTAAAGTATAGTATTGTATGAGGTTTTATGAAGTCGCAGTTGATTTTCAAAAAAAACTTGGGGGAGGCCTACATCCAGCAATGGACTTTTAATGGCTGGTATAATGATGATGATGATAATGATGATGATAACAAGTGTCATATAAGAAAAAAATTTAAAAGAAGAACCACTAAACAGCCTTTAAGTGCTTGCAGAACTAGTTCTTAGATTCTCTAGGCAATTTATATAAAAAAAACACAGTTTAACAATCATGAGGTCTGCACTACGTTACATAAGTCGTTCAAAGTCAAATAACAGTTTTAAGTAACGGCACGTCGTACCTTAACTAGAGTAGACAAAAAATGACGTAAACGCCGACTCTTTAATATCCCGTCACGTTTTCACATTTGCTTTTTCATACCTACTTATTGTGAATTCTTTCCTTTTATTTGGATTCACAAATGATTTAGTTTATTTACCGCTCTATAAGAGCATCACCGTAATCGAGTAATCGAATATGAGAAATCGTTTAAAGAACTAGCAGCGCCCCAAGGTTTCATCTGCGTTAAGTTATAGAACTTTCATACAACCTTTTACCCAGTAAGGGATGGGTTTAAAAAAAATATACCTGTTTCATGACTTTCAATGAAAAACCTTGATACTGAATTTCATACTAACTTTGCACCCCGGTTTCACCCCTTTAGAGAATGAATTCTCAAACATCCCTTCTTAATGCTCCCTCACGTTATAAACCTTTGTGTAAAATTTCAAGTTTACAGTCCTCATAGTTTAAGCCCTGCATTATTTTATGCATCATAAGTCAGTCAGTCAGCTTCTCCATATATATATATGTGTGTGTGTGTATGTAATATATCATTATCGTACCAGCCATTAAAAGTTCACTGTTCGAAATTGGCCTCCCCAATAAATGAGGTATGTTGCCCAAAATTGCCGCGCTGGGCAAGCGTGTCGGCAATCGCAAAAGGGCAATCGGGGAAGCTGCGCTCTCGCCTCGTCGCCTCTTACGACACCTGGTACAGGGAGAGGTACTATTCTACTCTGCCGGTGCCTCACGCCTAATATATATATATATATATATATATATCCCCGAAGAAGAATAGATGTGCATTATAAATCTAATTCCAGTTAAATTCATCATCATCATATCAGCTTAGACGTCTACTGCTAGACATATGTACATCTCAAAGAAATTCTAATATTTGTTTGTTTTTGCCTATAATCTCTACGCTGGCAGACGAAGTGGCAAACGCAGAGTGTAGATTCCTTATTTAAAGGATGGATATACCGCCATCTGTCGGTTCCGGCCTCTCAGTCGCCTCCCACGACACCTGATGCAGAGGGCGGGATAATTGCTTTCGCATCACGTATATATAATTATAATAAAAACGACTTGCAAGTATATAGAGTTTTTGTAAATGTGTTTAAATGTTAGTGTAATAAAAAGAAAGGATTTCTATCATTCCTTATTTCTCATATTTTTACCTTCAATTATAATGAGTAAGGAATCAAATTCACTTCTAGAATATATAACGTTATCTCCTTACTAACTGTAGCCAAAAACTTTGCCCGAGTCTCATTGATTATAACGAAACTTAACGTCAATTGTCACAATTAACTCTAAATATAAAGAAGCTTCATAAAATGATTTCACATTTATAAAATTTTATTTTCGCTACAAAAATGGACATGTCCTTTTCTATCTGTTTATTTGTCATGAATTATTCATTGAAACTGGTTCTGTTGATGTAAGTTTGGCCATGGTGAAATAACAGGGGTACCTACTTTGTAAAACAGTGGGTACTGCTACCAGGTATTGTAAAAGCGTTTCAGGTGCCGAAGCTTACAGATTAGACGACCAAACGAAATAGCTTTAAATAAAACATGGCGGGCATGGATAGCAGCATTTCAATCGTAAAGCGACGCTTTGCAATTTGGCACGACGCCTTTCCAGCGCATCAATTATGAAAAAAACTCTCATAAAACATGATGACATCAACAAATATGAGAGTTTTTTTCACTATGTCCAGCAGCGGGCGTTTCAAAGCTGCAATAGTCACGATATTGAATACAACAGATTCCGGAAAGTTATGCGGCTTTTCAGTCATTTTCTTTTTATAAAAACCTAATCTCTAGCTTTTTAACTCAGCCAGCGTGGATTTTACATTAACATTTACAATATTACTACGGAAGTAAAGTTGAGGTTGCTTGGAAATAGATGAGTCATGTTTTATTGTTCAGAAAAATCAGAGGAGATTATAACATATACTTAATTGCATTTGAAACATTATGTTACTAGATTTTACACGTGTAACTTAAAACAAATACAACTTTGTAAACTGATAGTAGGCTAACGAGCTATAGAGATGGTAATGCTCGGGATCTCTCAGTGTTCTAATAATAAATAAGGAGCAGAAAAGTATCCGCATATGCATAATATAACGTGCACATGTTCCCAGTAAAACTTGATTTCAAAATCTAGCATTTTAAATGCACGGCCGTTTCGTACCGGCATTGTAGAATAGTACCTCCTCCTGTACCAGATGTCGTAAGAGATAATCGAGGTACCGGCACCGACAAGTGGCGGAATATCCACCCAAAATAGTGTAGCTAAAATGCAACAGGGCAGGGATAGGCAGTATTCCTGTTGTGAAGCTACGCACATCGATTGATGATGATCTATGAAACATAAAGATGCAGCTAATATCCTAGAATTTATTTCATAATCGTTATCATCATATCAGCCATAAGATGTCCATTGCTGGACATAGGCCTCCCCAAGTAATCTCCAATAATACCAGTTGCATGCGGCCTGTTACCAGCGTGATTCTGCGGTTTTAGTCTGATTGTCTGTCCATCTTGCGAGTTGGCGCCCTAGGCGGCGCTTGCCGGTACGTGGTCTATATTCCAGAACCTTACGACTCTATCGGCCATCGGTTCTGCGTACCAAATGCCCTGCCCACACTTTACTAATCCGCCGGGCAATGTCGGTAACACTGCTTCTGTTACGAATCTCCTGATTCTTGATTCGATCGCGCAAAGAAACTTCGAGAGTTGCTACCCTATTTCATAATAATTATTAACAAGTACCTCAGCAACACTCTTTAGATGAGAATAAATGAAATCGAAATGTAATACAATCACAAAAAGTGTCAGGTGTCCCAAATCACTTGCTCGATGTCCCGAATCACTTGCCCAATGTCATACAGAGTCGAGTTTCCATAAAGTTCATCGTTCCAAAAACAGAGAAACAGCCATATTAATTTGTGCCTATATCCAATTTTCGGTTGCTTTCTCTTCAACAGCTCGTCATATGAACAGTTACAAAAATGAATGGCCTTTGTCATTCCAGCTGGTTGGTGTTCGTAAAGCGTTTGTTTCGATGTTTTGATTGCTAGTTTGATTTTAGTGTGAAAGAAAACAATCTATAACATACTAGTTGACCTGACAAACGTCTTGTCATCGTTTATAATATAATTAATAGCAGGGCCTCGTGGTTTCACACGTGTTAAGTCGTAGGACATTCATACTAACTTTTATTTCTCCTTTTGCCCCCCGTAAGGGATGATTTTCGAAAAATTTTTGTGTGTTATAAAATTAAATGAAACATCTTTACGAATTTAAATTTAAATTTTTCTATTCAATAACTTCTAAAACAACAAATCTGCACCCCCGTTTGAGTAGAATAGTACCTACCACTGTACCTGGTGTCGTATAAGGCGACTAAGGTATCAGAACCGACAGATAGCGCTATATCGATCTGAAACAGTGCAGTTCAAAAGCAAAAGCTGCACTTTGCGATTACCAACACGCTTACCCAGCGTGGCAGTTCTATACATTCCTATTTTCTTGGGGAGGCTTACATTCAGCAGTGAAATGTTATTTGAAATCGGTCAAGCAGTTTTTAAATTAAATCGAAACCACAATAAACGTTTTTCCTCGTTATAATAAAAGTTAAGATGAGATACCGGACTGATTGTTTTTATTAGAATAAGATGAAAAACAAACACACAGTCCGCGTGATAATCGCGTCTCACAGCAGCCTATAGACGGTCGTAATATCACAAGGATATCATTAGAACGTAGCCAACCTTGGGACTTGAAGATGTTATGACACATTACACAGTAATTTTACGGCGTTTATTTCACTTCAAACCGGATCACAGTAAGGCTAGCACTGTTATATGGCGGTAGAAACAGGCGAGAGTGAGCTGTTGTTAATGCAGGTTTCTTGTATGAAGTCTACCTGAGTGTAAATATGTACAAAATAATTCTGTCGACACTATAGCTACCCAAAAGGCAATAAACCCCACAACTGCATAACTGCAAATTCTCAAATACAGGTTTGTCATGTCGACCATCGGAGATTGATGTGTTTTAAATTATTTACGAGCAAACCGTTAATTTCACTCCAAATTACGTACACAAAAGAAATCGTTTTAGAGCCAATTTGGAGATGACGACCATAAAAAGCTCCCGGTGTTTTAACCTTTAGCCTTGTTGAAATAACTGTAAATTGAATGTTTGTTTTATTGTATGTTAAAAGATATATTTTATTATTTTTTTTATTGTGGCAATTATAAGCAATACTCCTCCTTATTATTTTACAGAAAAGAGAGGAGAGAAGGAAATGATATAATTCGAATTATAAATTCACACAATATCTCATGCATTGACCTGACACCGAGATATGTAATTTAAAGAACTTGTGTTACGGATATCAGAAAACAAAACAATCACAAGTATAATATTTAAATACATATTTAACATCCAGACACAGCACCAACACAAATATTTACATATGAATATTTACGTAGAAATATTTGACCTGAATGAGAGTGGGAGTTGAACCCACGACCTTCGGTGAACAAGATAGGATCACTACCATCTACATCATCGGTCTTGTCAAATTACCTATGTTAACTAATATTGTAAATTATTTGTTTGTGTTATGTATGTTTATACGTTTAAATTGCTTAATAAATTTTCTTATTAATTATTTAAATAAAATTAAATGATATTCAATTTGTTGTCTATTCGACGTTAATTCGTCATACACAAATTACAAATAAGCCTATACATATAAATTAACAATATTTTTCTACCAATTTCGGCCTTAAAACTCAAGGATTAATGCTCACGATAGATTGAGGGATTTTGTCAAATTTGCATAGATCGATAACCGTGTGTGTCTTTTGGAACAGGTGACGTACAATCCTGCACAGAAGAAGACGTGAATAACAATTAATGATAGCTTTAAAGACCTGTCTAGTGCCGGCAGACTATTTTAAAGTAGACCACCTATTAACCTATCAGTTTAAATGACTCTTGAGCAAATTATATATTTCATAAATCACTCTACCCATTAGTGAACACCGCGTGAAATTTCTTTCAGTATTTTTTTAGTTCATTGCAAAACAGACAGGCTAAGCGGAGGATTTTATTCTAACAATTCATTGATGGGTTCATTATATGAGCTTGGAATCAATTGTAACCTATAAAAAACATGAAAATAGACTAAAGAATAGATGAATTTGTTTATTACTCAAAATGTTACAGAAAAAACAATTAAAAAGCGGTTTGTCTTTAGTCATAAAATTAATTATTGAGTTAATATCTGTAATGTGCGGAATAAATATAAGTGGAGATTTATCATTTGTAGTGCATTGTGAAGAATGCCATGAGGTACCAGTAGAGTAGAACAGTTCTTCCCACTGCACCAGGTGTCGTAAGAGGTAACTAAGTTACTGGAACTGGCAGATAGCGATATATCCATCCAAACAGCATCCCCATCGCGAAAGCTGCGCTCTGTGATTACCAACACGCTTCCAACGAGGCCTAAGTCCAGCAGATAACAGGATGGAGGAGGAGGATGATATGATGATTGTGACGTAAAAGTGATTGATATATTTATACATATCATTCTATTGTACGTGTGTATGACACTGTTGTCCTCATAAAAGGCTGGGCAGATTTAAATAATTTTAGTATGCGTTTGGTTGGATCCCTGGATGGTTTACATTAACAAAGACTGGCAGATGGGGCTGCTGGGGGTGTCGTATTTATCTATATTACAAATAAACAGCTGGATTGATATGAATTAATTTTTGTGAATGCCTTCAAGTGGGCGCCTGGATAATTTATATTCACAAATCAGCCGGGCACATTGTGCTGTTCCTAAAGCACTATGACGGGCCCGATGGCGCAGATGGTCATGATCCTGTCTTGTGCACCAGGGGTCGTGGGCTCGATTCACACCCAGAGCAAATATTTATATGATGATATTTGTGTTTGCTCTGTGTATGGGTGTAAAATATATGTATTTAAGTAGTATATTTGTGATTCCTCTGTTGTCTGGCGTCCGTAACACAAGTGCTTTAAGCGACTTACCACGGAGTCAGGTCAATGTATGAGATGTTGTGGGAATTTATTATTATTATTATTACTATCCCGGTAAATCCTTTACCAGGATAATATTAGTCGGCCCCGCTAATATTTAATAACATCTTATTGTAAATGTAAAAATGAAATTAACAGCGTTTAAAAGCTATTGAAAAGCGGTTTTATTGTAATTGCTGTTGGCATGTTTAAATTAAGAAAATTTTCAGTTTGAGACTTGAGTTCGTGTGAAATGGTATGTCGCCCTCGTTACCCAGTTGTCATACGTCATTAAAACGTATACTGCGGTTTTTTAACACTTTTTAAAGCTGATGTCATAATATGTAATAATACTTTTGACCCTAACGACCAAATTTTATATGTTGCTGCTGATAATCTCTAACTACTCTCCCATATATTTAACCCATCAATATGTATTTATACCCTTATACCCTATTTATATTGATACTGTCTTAAAGTAAAGTAGTACCGGCCCCTATAGCATGTACCTTAAGAAGCGACCGAGGTACCAGAACTCGATGGCGGTCTATTCTCCCGAAGCAGTATAGCACAAATACAACAGAGCGGGATTAGACAACAGCATTCCCGTCGCGAATCTACACTCAGCAATTGCACCCATATTTGCCCAGCGTCACAATTATGGGTAAATTCCTTGATTCCTAGGGAGACCTTTGTGCAGAAGTTGATGTTTTAAATCTTGCTTAAGACAAGAAATCTTAACTTTGATGCTCGTCTATTAGTACCATTTTGATAACATCGTTACCTTAAAATTGATGTTTTTTTACCGTGACCGCAATAAATGACCTGTATGAATATATTAGTAATCATAACAATGGATTTTGGAAGTAGTAAATAGGGCTTGGTAGTCGTATTATTGAAGATAAAGAATTTGGTATTGTTTTAATCACTTCTTTTTATTTGTAAAAGTGCTGTTGGTCTCCCTTCCAGAATCGGAAGAAAAGGCAGAATGTTTCCCACTTGCATAGTTATACGATCAAGGTACTGCTGCCTATCACCGCCCTGTTGCATTTATACGACACTGGCCCTGATAGAAAACTGCAAAATTTTAATAAAATAATCGTTTGATTTTAGTACTTGTCAAGAAATCATGCAACTTCTCAAATATATACGTGTCAAACTTTCTTAAAATATAGCTTAATCCTTATGACAAATGTCAATGTACCGAGGTTTTTGGCATCTTAATTTGTTGTAAATGTAATTTATATTACAACTATATAAAAATAACCTAAAATAAAGACACTATAACCATGAAATTAATTTAAAAACACGTAAGTTTGACAGCTGTCATTTTGATCCAGTTATTTTTAAAGGACTATGGGAAGTCTCATTAAATTTATGAGCATTTAATGATGTCCCCACTACACGAATTCTGGTATTCTTAATTCATGAATAGTAGTAATAGTTTCTTGTTTGGATAAGTAAATGAATAAATAATTCTAACGACATTTCATCATACATTGACCAGACTCCGTGATATGACGCCTTAAACACTTGTACGACATTAAACAACAGACAAATCATAAATGTAATACTGAAACACATATTTGACACCAACACACAGAACAAACAAATATTCATCATAAAAAATGTTTGTTCTGGGTGGGTGTAGTGTCGAACCCGCGATCTATATAAACGACGATAGAAACACCATCGATGCGCTATCGGACTCGTCGGATAAATGAAGGAAATATTTACCAAGAAGTATACTTTAGATTGAGTTTTGTTGCACAATATGTTAAGGTAAAAGAAAAAATATGAAATAATAAAAAAATGTGGAAATAAATTTACTATACAAGAGAATAGAATGTAACAACTTACCGAGTTGATTGTTTAGGTATATAATGTAGCGTAACAATAATAAGTATAACTAGGAAATATGTACATAATTTAATTATAAATGCTTGAATAAATGCATATGTAATTAACAATAATATGTATAGTATAAAACTACGCCGATGTACACTTATATTTATTATTCCACGATACAATAGGTTATGGCTTAAGCCCATGAATGAATAAATCTTAAACCCATAAAATATTTATTGTAATTTCTTACCTCAGACACTAATTAATTAATTTATAAAGTCCATATCAGTTTTAAAACATAAAATATAGATAACTACATGAATGATGCCGCAGATGGTAATGATTCTTACCTACACTCACATAAATATCTTGTGCTCCAAAGTTCGTGGGTTTCGTTCCTGACTCAGAGAAAATATTTACAATATTTATTTTGTGTCTGTGAATAATAATTCATATGTATATAATCTAACTTATCACAGAATCGGGTCAGCGTAAAAGATATCGTGTCAATTTTATTTATTTATATTGATAATATATTACCATAAATAAAATTTTATCCAAACACTTTATTGTACTTTAACTTTAACAAAAATTTTAAGTAAAAATAAAACTTACAATGGTGACTTATGTCGCATAAACATGTCATTATTGAATAAGGAAAATATATAAGTAAATTATTAGACAGTGCGTCTTAAAAAATAATGATATATATTTCACTAAATACGCAAACGAACAGTTCACTGCAATCAATTTCGTTGATCAATCAAAAGAAATGGTCAAAATTACGTCTGTTTGAAGCGATCATGAAGTAACGAAAGACATAGGTTTTTACTTTATAAAATCATTAATGTGATTAGTAATGTAGTGACTGGCTTTTAAATTATTATTTTATTTGACTAAAGTTCACGGCACAAACCACTCGTTCAACGCCATAAACAATTCACCACGCTGCTTCTTTCACTTGTAATTATCGATGTTTCGACTCACTTTCGTCGACCGCATATTTCGGCGGTCTCGAAAACGATCAACGAAACGTCTGGTTTCCGTTTATAATACTTAAAACCTTTATACTTATTTTAGGTTTAAGTTAAGATCGGAAAAACACTTTGTGACTACAAAAACATACATATTAATAGTAAAAGTGTGTTTCGGGTTTCTAAGATAACGAAACTAGCCAAAAGACGTTTTCTGCTGGACAAAGGCTATTTCTAAGAAAGTATGGATTCGGAAATCTATCAGTTATTACCACGCTAGGCAGGTGTTTATTTATTTAACTGTCAGGACGATAAACAAGCATACAGTTCGCGTGATAGTAAGCGTCACTGCAGCTTATAGACGTTTGTAATATTAAAAGGATATCACTAGCGCGTTGCCAACCTTGTGACTTAAGGATCTTTACTACATGCCCTTTAGACGACGAATGCAGACGACCTTTTGTATGAGGTCTACCTCATGTACATAAAGTAGCGTATCTTTTAAAGGGAATGCTACTGCCCATCCCCACTCTGTTGCTTGTGCGCTACTCTTTTTGGGATGGATATCAAGCCATCTATCGGATCTGGTACTTTAATCGCCTCTTACGTCACCCGGTATAGACGGTGGATGCCAATCAGAGCTATTCTATTTGGTATATATAATAAAATTTATTTAAATATATTTTATTTATTTGGAAACCCCATTTATATACACATGCTTTTGTTTAAGTTAAGGCAGGCTCCTGCCTGCCTTGTCCTCAATAATAGAATTTAAATGATAGAATAATGTTACCATTCCGAGGAACAGCCCATGAATGCGAACATCATAATTTAATTAATATAATATTATTTACCTTTTTTATGTGCAATAAAATCATTGCTAAGTTTTAAGTATATAAATGTAAGAAGGTATAAATACTATATTACTGATACATTCAAACACATAACTTGATATGTTATCATTAAATGAATCAAGTGCTACGGCTTCAAAGTCATCTTGTACAATTCGTTGATATCTAGTAAATCTTATATATATAAATTTATCTGACTTTAGACTTTATAATTTAGGCGCTGCATTGATATGTGAGTCAATCCTTTAGCCTTTATAAAAAATATTTATACTTGTTTTATGACTTTCATTGAAGAACCTTTATACTGAAATTCATTCAAAGAACTTCAAAAACTCTTATTCTGTCAGGTCAATGTGTCAAGATATAGTGAATTTATTATGATTACTTAACTGTATACGTTGTCTCGAATGTTGTTTTAAAGATATGTAACAATGATTTTCCTCGACTGCAGTGGTTTGATTAACAGAATGGAGATATTTTATATAGCGATGTCGGACTTGTAAATTAGACCAGATCTGTGATGATAAAACTAATTGTGAAAATAATCATGTACGTACAGTATTTAACCACTATGGACGTATTCTTTAATAAGAAAAATGCTGTTTCTTACAAAATTTCTTTTTTCAGTACAACACTTTCGAAAGATTGTGATACTCACAAACTTTGCATTTACATTTATTACCCTTCCATGCCGGTATAGATGGAATTTGGTAGAGATTATTGTTAAATTAAATTATAAATTTCAATGGTACCCTCAAATATTAAATCTCCCGAGTAGACATAGTTCTGCGACTTTTGCAGTACATACACAAAATCCGTCAATTCACAAACATAGAAACTGAGCGGCTAAATTGTTTCAGATATTTTCACAGCGTTGTATGGTATTCTGCTGAGGGTTAATTAATACTGCTGACATAAATGCTATGCTTTTATCTGCGGAAAAGGGTTGTTCAAGGGATTTATAAAATTACACAGCAGGAATCTTTAAGACAAAAATTCGAACAAATTAAAATAAAAGTCACTATTTTAATTTGTTTGAATTTTTGTCTTACACAGTCAATATGTCTTTGAAATTAGTATTTATGATTACAAAAATATAATTAATTTTCATAAAAATACAAGCTCGAAGCAATATAAGCTGGCAGTGGCCATTGCTAAACTCAAAAAAAAAAGTAATTCGTTCAGAAGTAATAGTATAAGATTTTATATAATCTCATGTTTGTAAATGTATTGGTTGTAAAAGAATTACAAACATGCCTTAAAATAAATTCAAGAATTGCCTAAAAGATAAAATTATTGCTAAGGCTTATTATTGAAACTGCTTGGGATTGAATTGAATTACTCCGGCTCTAACTAATAACTAACAAACCGTTGTCGGTTGTTAGCGCCGATGCCGGTATGGGCTCCAATAATAACTTTAATTAGGTTTTATTAGAACGCTTATAACCTTCCGTTTTTCATGCAGGTTCTTATCTGGTGGCTCCCGAAATGAGGCAGCTATAAACTTGGTCATAAGACCCGTCTGGTTATCATTTGTGTAAAATTAATATTAGCAAATCTATACTCATTTGACAATTTGAAAGTGCTTTTGATAGGCCTATTTAAATCAAGACATATTTAACTTTGATAGTCTAAAATAACACAATGATTACTTTTAATTTAGAAACCATTTCCTTGTTGAATAGATATGGCTATTTATTTTTCTATATAGAATCGGTACGACTTTTTGCACAACACATGCTCAGGGAGCGATATGTTTTTTCGAAATAATAAGAGTTACTCAGAAACGTATTTAAGTTCTCCAGCATAACGTATGATGCATACATAATAATATAAAATATAAGGGTGTAACACGAACGTGTAATTTGGTGACGTTTCGCCACGTGATTGTGCGGCAAATAATATTTATTTATCAAAATTATCCAATTATAACATTAAATGCAACGCTGTCGTATTGCGAAACCCACCGAGTCGAGCTGAATGCACAAATGCATTTTACGGCTGAGCACGTATAAAAGGATCGTCAACTCTTATAACTAAATACAAATTGCAAAACGAGGCTACCAATTCTCACACATTATAATAGTAAAACTTTCTTTCTAAAATTCAAAAAGATCACTAAAACTCCCAAATAAGTGACTAACCTCTTCGCTGAAGGGGAGAAACTTCTGACAGAAGATGTAATAAATGAAAAGAAACAAACTGAATAGACAAAAAATAAAACACTCGCGAGCAACGTCAATTAAGCGGAATAATTGAAAGGAAACGACACGACTCGTCGTCCCGGCGGTCAGATTGCAACTGTCGTGTTCTGCGCCGCAGCCTGCGTCTGCGCAGAAGCCTTTGAATGGATTTACGTCCATTGAAACTCGTCTTGTTTAAGTAATTAATTCTAATTTTGATACTATAGACTTTCCTTGTCCTAAATTGCAGAGGGTAAGTAATATATAATGGAAAGACTTACTTGTAACTTATATTTTGTAGACAATTAAATCGGATATATTATACAATAAAATCGTCTGTCTGTAGGGTCAAAAACTATTAACATATTGAGAAGGTTTGAGTGAATAGTTGATTAATATTTAAAGTGTAATAATATAGAAATTGATGCAAAAGTTGCATAAAAAAATATAGCCTCTAACTGACTCCTTTATGAAAACCACTTTAGCTCTAGACTTTTGTTTTGTACAGTAGACGTTTAAGAGTCAATGTAAACAACCTCAGACCTATTTCTTAATACATAATTAATGATCCAAGAATAATATATTTCTGTTAATGTCGTAAATATGTTGTTCGTTTAGATCTACTAATTATCACGGGTATATATAAGATAAGTTATTAAAGAAAACACATATTTGTTTAACTGTGATAATTTTAATATAGAGATGAGAATATAATCCACTACCCCAAAGAAACAAGTGTACTTATAAACGGTCGAAATTAAAAGGCAATGAGCAATCAATAATTTAAAGTTAAATTTCTTGTTATTAAAACCTTATTGCAAAACTGTGTAAGGTTGGTGAGCTTATCGATAAAAATGTTATATGAGACTGGTATTGGGGGTAACATATTCTATATTTCCATCTGTCTTCTAAAATGGATGTACAATGATAGCAACGTTTTTTTATTGAATTCACTTCTTTGTATAAGTTTAATAGCAATAGCTGTCCCGGTTTCCTATAAATCCTCCATTATATCAAGTGTAGTAAAATATCAACAATTAATCAGACTTCACTCTCCTTTGAATTTCTTTTCCTCGCACTCATTTCTGTTGACGCATTCTTGCCTCTTTTTACAGAGGTCCTGCTTCGATCTCTTATTCCGGTAGCTATTGATGTAGAAATTCAAGAAAAGAACAAAGAAGGATATGATGGTACCCATACAGAAGTAATGGAAAAACAGGGGCAGGGGGCACGGAGAAAACTTCTGTTGATAGTGTAAGTGTGATACAACCAGAATAAATTGAACCTGCAATCAAAGATAAGTTTTATTTGGTTAATAACGAGAAATAGTTTCGTTATGTGTGTACTTAAGTATTATTATTTGTAGTTTCTTTGTTTTCTGACATCCGTAACACAAGTGCTTTATGCTACTTTACTCGGCATTGTATGTATAATTCGGAGATGTATGAATTAATTATGATTTTTATTACAAAAAAGGTACTGCCTGTATTTTACCTATACAATTTTTTTTTACTCATAATATTTTTTTATCATGGTGAAAATAGTTTTTTATGCAATTTAGGAAACATTAACCAATATGTGTTAATATTTATAATATTTTTATTGTAATTGGACGTAATACCCACAGAAACTAAAGCAAATAAAAAAATTATGGTGATGCCGATTAAGAATGGTAATTTTATTAAGACTAATAAGTCAGTTAGTGAGAAATGATGTTTAACACAAGTGATTGTGAAAAGATCGCAAGGAAATGTGAATAATGCAATTAATAACATATCTATCACATCGTCACAAAACAACAGATCAACCTACGCAATGCTGTCAAAATGACATAATTAACATTAATATTTAAGTGCGAGCTGTCGAGTTTAGAATTAGGTGTAGAATTTCTGCTTATTTGCGTAGACATTTATGAGTATACATTTACCAAGAAATATAAAAATACATATACTTCCCAAACTGGCACTCAATCGATGTTCGATAACATCAATATATAACTGATTGCTTGAACATATAAAGATTGACGATATATGTAGGTATTTGTTGTTAACTTATATTATATAATAAATAATAAACAAATAAACTTAGCTTCAGAGAAAATGACGATTAATATTATCTTAATATATTTTGATCATTCTCGCATTATTTTGTATATAATTCAGTTATAATTGCATTCTCAAATATTTAAAATAAAAACAAAAAGCAAATTAATTGTATCGATACAATTATTCTTTTTATTTAATTAGGGGTGGTAATGAGCAAGCGGTTAACCACCTAAATAACCACCTAAACAATAATGAATTCAGTAGATGTTGCCAAAATTTGAAAGGAACTTCACTTTCCAAGATTTTTTTGTAAGTTCAAGAATAATAAAAACTTATATCTAACTCACCAACTGAATCTTCGTCAAATGCTTCTTCCACCACACAAATTTGGAGTATGCGGGGCCCAGTGAAGATATGGCATAATAAAAGTACATAAGAACATGCACGAAGCTGTTCAGTATCCCCACGAAGACGAAGTGGTCCGTGGGGTAATGCATCAAGTGTAGCCACGTCCAGGTGATCATACAGCTGTGATGGAACAGGTGGAGGAAGGTGATCTGGTTATCCTTTTTGCGGAATGCAAAAAAAACTGTATCCATAAGATCGACGTGCTTAGCTATGAAGTATGGGTATACATTTCTAATTATCTGTAAAGAGGATGTAACGTTTTAATTTACAAATATATGGATTCAGATGTATATTTGTGTAGTGTCTGGTCATTTTATTAGCCTAACAGATATAACATCGTCAAGGTTTTTGTATTCCTGTACAAAGTGTAGCCATGTAGCACTTGAGGTTACCCTATTTCAGATGGATATCCAACCATCAATCGGGTGCAGTACCATATTAGCTTTTTAAACACATATATAATACTAATAACAAAATGACAATAAAAGACATTTCATCATTATCATACCAATCATTGGAATTCCACTTGGACATAGGCCTCCCAAGGAAGGGGGTAACAATGCTAGGCAAGCGTTTTGGCAACTGCAGAACGTATCTTTCGCGACTGAGCAACACATCCCTATCCTGTGCATTGGAGCTACACTGTTACGGATACCGCTATCTGTCGATACCGGTACCTTAGATGCCTCTTACAACATCTGGTACAGGAGGTACCGGCAAAGTATAATGGTGTAGGTACTATTATACTCTGCCGGTACCTCACAGCGAAGATATTTGATTGACTTTAATTTAGGATAGCGAGGTAGCAGTTTGTTCCTGATTATTTAGTTGGCAGTCACTTTTATGAAACACATAAAACAAAAATTTCATTTAAAAAAAGTTACACCAAATGATCTTTTTATTTCCAACTCCCCAAATTTGATAATTGCCGATGATCTGTACATATGTTTATGTCTACATTTTTTCTTCTCTACTGAGTTTAGTATCAGTCACCGTTCTTAGATATAGGTTCTTATGAGTTCGTTTTTATCATATGCTACTTATGTAATTATGTCTTCAATGTAGAAAGTAAATGTTCATGTGAATTGTCATCCATCAATTTTTTTAGTACTTTTAGAATTTATTGCGTTTTACTGATGTATATAAGTCGACAACCAAACACACGATCCGCGTGATAGCAAGCGCGACCGCAGTCTTTGGTTGTTCGTATTTTCAAAAGGACAAAAGTCACAAATCACATCCACAAAGTCACAAAATCCTTAACGCGCTTTTGCGCGTCAGGAATTTTGTGACTTGAAGAATTTATGTCACATTACCCAGTAATTTCACTGCCATTTTCCACCTTTCCAATTGGAACATAGTAAAACGAACACTGCTATTTGACGGTAAAAATAAGTGAGAGTGAAGGTACCGATACACACGACCTTTGTATAATGTCCTACCTCATTTATTTTATAACATGCAGTCATAGTATATTTAAATTTGTTTGTGATAAAAACAACACGTGTTGCAAGCTAATGGTGCCGATGGGCCCGATGGCGCAGATAGTAGTGACCCAAGCTTATGCACTTAAGAGTCGTGGGTTCGATGCCCACCCATATAAATATTTATATGATGATAGTTGTGATTGTTCTGTGTCTGGGTGTTAAATATGTGTATTTAAGTATGTAATATTTGTGATTCCTCAATTGTCTGAAGCCCGTAACATAAGTGCTTTAAGTGACTTAGCTCGGAGTCAGGTCAATGTATAATATGTGGTGTGAATATTATTTAATATGTAGTTAACATTATATACAATATACTCACGCTTTGCATTTCTTCTCCTTTGTGGCATTTTGTGGAAAAAATCCCATGAGTTAACAGGTAAGTTCCGTACTGAAAACAAATAAGACTTATCAGAAATATTATAATTATAATAATGAATTCGAGTAACGATTCCACGATCGTTTACTACGACTTTCAGAACAAAAGGTCACCTAATTCTACTCTCATTATCTACTTGATGCCCATGTTCTATGGGCAATGGAAATTCGTGGTTCTTTATCTGCCTTGTATTTAAAGATTCTCAGTACAATTTTCTCCCAGGTACTATTGGTAATACCTTCTAGCTTGTAGCAAGCGATGCAAGTGATCAAAACTAGAAATTATTATTATTTAATATAACCATCAGACAACACAGAGATCGTAAGTTTAAAACCTAAATACATATTAACCACCTAGACCAATATGTGTTTGCTATGTCTGTTATACATTATATATTGTAGTTATTTTCTTATCCGTCATGCTTAACCCCAAATATTTTGATTTACTTATTCCGGAGTTAGGTCAATGAATATGTATCTAATTTGACTATGTTTATTCTGTTTCTTAATTACCAGTTCACATGTATATAGGTTTTAATTTAAACTAATGAGTCACAAAGAGCAATTAGGACGATTTTCGGAAATGCAAAAAGAAAGCAGTCCAGATATTCAAGAAAATCACCTCCTTAGTCACAAGCCCTCTTTTAAACGTATCAGCTTATACTGATTTCCAAAATTTCAGAAGTCGCTCTCGTTTCGCTCCCAAAAGCAACTTGTCTGACCGGCCCGCGCCCGCGCCTGTGCCTATTAAATATTGACGATGACCTGAGCGTGCAGCCGCTCCAGTTGCAACGCTCTGAATTACTTTCCATTTTGTGAGATTTTGGTTCAAGTTTATAGGGAGCGCGGTGCAGCGTTCTCATTATCAATATGGATTGTGTGAAATCGAACTTATACTTTCTTTTTTTTGGGTAGTTTGACTTGAGCATCGTTTACAGCTCTTTTACGATTATTAAACATTACAATTACAATTATTACAATTCACATTACATCTCATATATTGTCTTGACTCCGTGTTGTGTTGCTTTAAGCATGTGTCACAAAGACAACAAAGGAATTATTATTCCGCATTTTTTAAGAATACAACCTCTTAAAATAATAATGCTTTAATACATACATTCAACACCTAGACACAACAAATAGAAATATCATCATTTACATATACACAGGACTGGAAATCAAACCCACGACCTTTGACGTACAGGATTAGAACACTACCATCTGCGCCCTAGGGTCTGTCATAAAGAGAACACTAATATTTAGAAGTATTTAATTTTAGTTGTAAAGAAAACACTGGTAATTTTAGAAGTATCCAAAGTTATGTCGTTAATTAGCAATGTGCTTTTTTATTATCATATTGCAGACGCTGACTGAACCCTACGAGATAGATCAAAGTGATATAATACAGTATTGTACACTTGATAAAGGTCTACAGAATAGTTCGGGATAAACCACATTAACCATTTTTTTTCCTCATTGCATCCTTGCGAAGTTGGGGCACAAGTAAACAATAAAAAGCAGAAAAGAAAAAACGCCCATAGTGGGCCAAATTATAAGGGGGATTTTTGTATATAATCTCTTGGCTCATCATCTAACCAGCTATTGGAAGTCCTCTGCTGGAGATAGACCTCCCCCAAGTAAGGGGGGATTTCGCCCATAACTACCGCGCTGGGCAATCGTGGTGGCAATCGCAGATCGCAGCTTTCCCGGCATGTTTAGGCAGTAGTCTATCCTACTGCCACCTGTCAGTTCCGGTACCTCAGTCGTCGGTACAGGGAGAGGTACTATTCTACTCGATCGGTATCCCACGACAAATCTCTTTTTTTTAAACGTCTATAAAAACACTACATATTAATGTTTTATACTTACACTTAACACAATGTAACCTGAGAAGGCGACCTGGAATAAATTGTAGAATAACAGTAAGTCATTCAATTTGTAGGGTTGCCTGTTCTTCATGAATTCGGGTATTGCCTTCAAAACCAAGATAAGGTAGAAAGCCACCACTATCGTTGTACCCGACATTGTGTCCGCGACGGACCATGTTTGAAGAGCATCTGGAATGAGAATAATGTTATGTAGAATGGTAACTATGTAAATCATTATCATAATATATCGTATATATATATGTATAGTGGACCCCCGGTAGTCTGACAAACATTTTGCAGGGCAGTGTCGAACTATCGAATTCTTCTGATTAGACAAATTACAGATCCAATGATAAGATTCTTTATACATATTATATGTACATATGTACATATATGTACTCTTAAGTACAAATCATACTTGTAGACCATGTCGGATTACAGGGGGCGCCGGATTAAACAGGGGCTGGATTCCCGGGGGTCCACTGTATATATATATATATATATCTCATACATTGATCTGATTCCACGACAAATCGCTTTAAGCACTTGTGATACGGAGACCTGACAACCGAGGAATTTACACCCAGACACAAAACAAACATAAGTGTTTGTCTTGGGTAGGGATCAAACCCACGACCTTTGGCGCACAAGACAGGATTACAACCATCTGCGCCATCGGGGCTGTCAAATATATTAAGTATTCACACAACATCTCATACATTGATCTGGCTCCAAAGCAAGTCGCCTTAAACACTTACGGGAATCAGACAAATGAAGAATCAGAATACTTAAATAGATGCTATCCACATAATATGTTTAAAAAAAATCTGTAACATAAAGGGGGGTAAAGATTGATATAATATCATCATACCAGCCATTGGAAGACATAGGCCAAGAGAGGGGGAATTTCGCCCATAATTGCCGATCGCAGAGCACAGCTTTTGCGACGGAGATGATGCTGCCCATCCCCGCCCTGTTCATTTGCGCTACTCTGTTTCAGATGGATAAACAGCCACCTGTCTGTTCTGGTACCTTAGTCGCCTACGATAGTACGACACCTGACACTATTCTACTCTGCCGGTACCTCACGGCATAAAGTATTAATGCTTATAGTTTTAAATACGTTATGCCCTAAAAATTGCATACACAATATACACACTTTTACACTATATAATTTAAATGATTATATAAAATAAGAATAATGCAAAAAAACGATTATTTTTGCGTTTAAAAAAAAAATTGAGCGTGTTCTTGCAGGAATGCGATTTTGTTTCGTAGTAACATGTGATCAAATAGAAATTACTAATTTTTATATAAATACTTTTAAATTACTGAACCGACTTTAATAATGTTTTGTTTACTGTGTACATTTTTATATTGTTTTGTTCATGATACACATAGGTTTATTATATAGTTAAGATAGGACAGTGTCGGTTGGCTCGTTTCAAAATTAAAGAAATATTTAAATTATTTTAATCTTTAAAATGTCTGTACTGTCATTAGAGGACATATTTATTTTGTATTACAACTAAACTCAATAATTCAACCGATTTTTAAAATTCTTTGACCACGGGAATCTTCATCTTCTTAGTATAATATAGTATATTGTATTTTCCGCACAGAAACCGTGCGAAACCGGAGCGACTTAGTAGTTAATAAAAAAGTCACACGCTAAAACTAACTCTAGTTCAAAGTCTAACTCCAAATTAAAGTAAGCTGTATAATTTGTTATCGTAAAACCGAAAAAAATATAAAATATCTCACCATCTATAACTCTTGCCATGTCTTAGACTAGTGGCAATTCCTGACCAGTGACAATTTTAAATTAATTTTTATATGTGACGCCCTCTCACAATTTCACAACTGACTGATTAATTGGTAAAAAAAAATAGAATAAAACTACTACAATCAATTAAAATACTGCGCTATTGTATTCAAATGTGTGTTGGCTTACTTCAGTTCTGTTCATTTGTAATAACAAACCATGCCTCCGGTTTATTGTAAGTGACACATTTATCGAAAATGAGATTTACATATAAAGTAACGTTTTAAACTGAAGTGGACCAATCCTTGTTTGAATTTCGCACCTAAATACTCGTAGATACATTATAAATTTAGCGGTTGCTAAATTTAGGTTGTTACGATAATGCAACTATTTTTTATATGTTATCGTAAAGGACAGTATACAGTATACATTTCACACTAAGTTCAATAAGATCCAAAGTAGGAGCGCAAACGGCCCTTCATGGTATCGCAACCGATATGACCGGCAATTTTGAATACCACTCAAGGTTAATGAAAAAATTTCATCCTCAAAAAAAAAATTGATCCAGGAATATAGTGATGAATGACATTTAAAATCTTTCATTGCGATGTCGCCTATAGTGTATTCAATACCTAAAAGAAAAACATCTAAATCATTAATATTAATAAAAAAAAATTTCGCTATTTAAAATAATTTAATATAGAAGAAATAAGAGATCAGAAAGTCTGTGAGAATCAGAATTGTTTTTGAGTAAACCATTGAATAGAAAAATTATGTTCAGCATAAAGGTAAAAATGTAACAAATTGTTTTTAGACGATCATAAAATGATGAAGAAACATCCCCCATGGTGAAAACGTGACCATATATCACTTAATAAAATAGGTATTTTTTTCATGTATATATAACAGTGGTATATCGGTTAGAAACTGCTACATTTGGGGTGAAAAACAGGTTATAATTAAATCGTTACAGTTCTTTCATATATTTAATTCTTCATCATATCAGCCGCAAGACGTCCGCTTCTGTAAATAAGCCTCTTGAAAAGGTCATAAGCCTCTGAGTGAGGTCAGGTCAAAGGTTTAGTCAGATCGGCTCACCACTTTGTAAGTGGACATCCTACGCTGCGCTTGCCAGAACGTAGTTTCATTACCTTACGACTCTATCGTCCATCAGTTCTGTGTGCTAAGTGCCTTATCCAATGCCACTTCAGTTGCTCATCCACCGGGCCATATCCTCAGTTCTGATCTGATCACGCAAAGAGGCTTTCGATAACTCGTTAGACTATTTTGAGTTGGTTAATAAGGCAAATAGTTAGAGATCACGTTTTGCTGCCATAAGTCATTGGTGGAAGACCATTGGAATCTTACTTAAACAAAATTCAGAGTTTAAAGTCTATTATTTTAAATCAACCATAATTTTAAATAGAGCAATTCCTGAATAACAATAAACATCTTTTCAAACACTGCAATATTATTTAACTGTATATTAAAGTTATTAAAGTATGAACACATCCTACTATTTAATTATCTACGACAATGTATTGTCGTACACCAACAATTGTAACATTAACACTTAGTATACACTTATTATACTTAAACTCTGAGCGAATACACATATTAATAAAAAATATATTGTACATCAAATGCGTATCAAAAAGTTAGTTCAGTGGAGAAACATCATCATATCAGCGATAGAAAGTCCACTGGACATATGCCTCCCCAAGATAGGTGATTATTTCCCATAATTGCCAAGCTGGGCATGTGTGGGGGTAATCGCTGAGGTAATCGTTACCCATCCCCACCCTGTAGTATTTAAGTTGTGCTGTTTCGGATGGAAACACCGCTTTCTGTCAGTTCTGGTCCTTACTTGCCTTTTACGACACCTGCAATAGAGGGAGGTATTATTCTACTTTGCGGCCATAGCGAGTAGATAAGCATACAAATACTAAAAGAAGAATTTTTAAATATAGAAATATAGTTCTAAATTGAAAAATGTTATATATATTTAATGTTTAACTAATTATAACATTAAATCTTATTATATAAACAAATAATAATTAGGTATAGTGAAAGGACTACACAATATTTAGTTCCTCGCTTAATTAACAATTAGGACCAATCAATTGTCCATCAGAAATAGTTTTACGACTAAGTATAAATCATAAATTCAGATAGCATTTCTTAACAGCCTGCTTGAGCAGAGTCCTTTCATCACTATTACACTCGTTAATACATAATATGTGTTTACTCACTCCCGGCATTTCTTCGTTTTATTTCATTAAATGTTGTCAAATGTTATCAAATGTTATCAAGATTATAAATGAGGCTAAACATAATACAGATTACACAGTACAGACGTACAAATTTTAGTGAACGAACACTCGTTATAGTCATGTTAAATAAAAATATTTAGCAATCGTATCAAGTCCAACCTTAGAATATATTATGGACTTAGATAAATAGAAACAAATACCACAGTATATAGAAAAAAACTTAACTCATAATTATTTGAAAAATATCCTTATCTGTCTTTTTTAACTTAATAGTTGATCAGAAAAAAACATAACGCATAATTTTTTAAAAAATATCCTTATTTGTCTTATTTAACTTAATAAAGGCTAGTAGATCAGAAAAGAGTAATAGTCAATAATAAAATTTGACCTGAAAATAGAATAAATCGAATAAAAAAGCAGCCGAAGAAAATTTAAGGCAAAAACGCTATACTAACAACCAAGATTTTAATGCCAACAACTTAAACAAACATCAACTTGATTCGTACACATAACTGTTTAACTCTATATAGATATATATATATATATAAACCTCAAACCGAATCCATACACCCAGATATCAGTCCTGTAACGAATTGTAAAGACCGAATTAACGAATCAAGACCATCCTTACTAAGCAGAAAAAATTTAAAAACTAGCATTAATAGGGGACCTATATTTCTTGACACTAAAAATATATATTTATCATTAAGTTTTGTCACCTAATAATAAACTATCGCCAAGAAGTATTTTCGTTCTGAGATAAACAACAAGTGTTCCCAGGTGTGAACTATGAAATTAATAATAATAATATATGTATAAAAAAGAAATGGTCCACCAAAAACGTAATGCATCAGCGGATTGTTCTTATAATAGTTTTATTACTTATATAATAGCTTTGTAGGTACTCAGAATGATAAATCTCTTACCATTTATTTGACGATCATCGATCCCTGACTGCGACTACATACAGTAGTTTTTTATTTTGTTACTATTTTTCGAGTAAGTCCTATTATACCAGAAATAAAAAAAGTGATTAAATTAATAAAAGTTTAAATGATACTCAAACAATAGTAAGTTGTATATTCAAGTATATAAATAAAGCCTATGCCTATAAGAACAGGCTAGACCTAGTTTAGGTACCTAAGTATCAAAATGTATTTTAGTTTAAGTTACCTTTTGTTGTTGATTAAAGTTATTATTATTAAAATAGACCCATCACCGACTGTGTTAAGGCCATTTATGCAATTCTAACATCATGCATAAGTGAAAGTACGTCTACAAACAAACCTACAAATATACAAATATATTTTAAATGATAACATTTTAGCAGAGCTGTAGGAAACCACATGCAATAGATGCAGATTATGTATAAAATAGCTAAAAGCAAATCCAACGTCCATAACACATATTCAAAGGTTATCAAAAGGCCATTAATTAATTCCGCCTAGCTTGATAAAGTTTGACCTACAACGTTACAAGATAAATCCCAACCTACTATTTTTTCTCGAATTATTAATGGATAATTGGAACCCTTTTGAACATTAACTAAGATAAAGAACAATTTACTCCTGAACCGATTAAAAGATTCAACCCATTGCCGCGAGGTACCGGCAGAATAGAATAGTATATCCCACTCCAGTCATCCCATAGCTCCAGGTGTCGTACGAGGCGATTTAGGTACCAGAACTGACAGAAGGCGGTATATCCATCCAAAACAGTGCAGCTTAAATGCACAGGGCAGGGATGAGCAGCAGCATCCCCGTCACGATAGCTACGCTTTGCGATGCGCGGCAATCATGGGCAAAACACTTCCTTTCTTAGAGAGTATTATGTCCAGCCGTGGACTTCCAAAGGCTGGTATGATTATAATGAAACCCATTATGGTTATAACTGACATTAAATCCTCTTTCTTCTTTAATAAATAACAATAAAATACCAAGTTACAAAATAAGAAGGTCGAAAGATGCATTGTAGTTGTTGTATGTTTTTCTATGTTGTTTGAATGTGTTGTTTATGGTGTGTACAACAAAGAATATTATTATATTTATTATATTTTATCACACTCTAAATGGATGATATTATATTGATAGATAACAGATAAACTCAAATAGTCTATTGAGCTGATATTACACAATAATTCCCACATGAATATATACATTGAAATTTTGAATAGATAAATTCAAACCACATTGACAATAAATCCCTACTATCCCTACTAATATTATAAATGCAAAAGTAACTGTCTGACTGTCTGTTACGCTTTCCTGCTTTAACCTTTCAACCGATGAAATTTGGCACAGACAATCTTTAGACTCTGAGAAAGAACATAGGCTTTTTTATTAAAAATAAGGGTTGTAAACGGTCGAAAGGGGGATGAAAAGTTATATCGAAGTCTCGCTATTTTTAGAGCTTGAAACTTGAAACTTATTTTCAAGCCATTGATTCCATATAAATAAACATGACATTCAAAGTTAGACTTTTCGACACAACTTTACTTAATTTTAAGATTGTGGATAACTATTATATGCATGTATATCGCAAAGCAAGCCTTATCACAAGATATTTTAACATAAGAATTACCCGAGACAAAGCACTCAGAGAACATATTGCTGCAATTATTTGTCCAGGCGTTAACGTTTAAACTTTATATATTATGGATGTATATAATGTATTTTCTGTCTGTAAAATATATTTCATTAATTAATTATACAAGATGTTATCCACTGTTACTTTTGACATCTCATGAGTTGTTAATCAATAATCCCTTTACTAAACTACAATGGGGGTAAAAATCAAAAAAACTCCGTGAAGGCGATTCGGACTGCCACGTCCGAGTTGATTTTTTTTCCTTGTAAGAAGTTGGTCAAATTCTGTAAAAATGGTCATCTGTTGGAGCAAGATCCGGGAGGAATCGAAGATTAGTTGTATGTTGTACTGTGTGGATCTTGCGTTGTCGTGAAGCGGCCTAGAGCGATTGGCCACTCTTGGCTGTTTAGCAGCTAGTTCTTCCTTCATGATTTTGCAGTTGCTGACAATAGATATCTGTCGTTATCGTTAGTTCAGATTTTAGAAAGTTGTAGTGAACGACACCGGTGCTAGTCTACCAAACACTCACTGGTAACTTTTTCTGAGACAATTATCTTGTAAGGTAGAATTAAGCTGTCTCCTGGGATCAGCTATACGATTAATGACTATTTACAAAACTCAAATATACCAGCTAAATGATTTCATAGATTTAACTTTGTAATTCTTAACCCAAAGAGATGGTTCAGTTCAAAGTCAAAGTCAGTACGACAAAACGGAAATTTCATATGTAAAAAACATACAATTATAAAACGACTTGAAAGTTTACTGAACGCGTAATAAGCGTATTACCTTTATTTCGCTTAATATTTTTAATACTTACGATAAATAAGGCCTATATAAGGCTTATATAATAATAAACGTTTGCTGACACAATAAGTGGATGAAAAAAAAATTAAAAAAGGCATACGACGTCTAAATATTTCAGTTATGTACACATAATCATCTCGCATGATATTTGAATTGTCAAATATTGTTTGTCTTGTCATAAATACTTACTTTTATATTAATGCAAGCTATCCCGACAAACATTGTTCTGCCATATAAATTATATAAAATGAATTTAAAATATCGCTATTTAAATTGGGGTTAGTGAAGGAAGGGTAAAAATCTAAGGTTGTGTGTATTTTTAAATACTACATAATAAAAAATTAAAAAAATAATGGTTTCACCCCCTCATCACTTAGAGGTTTGAAAAACAAATAGTAACCGATTCTGAGACTAAATGAATATGCATAAAAATTTCATAAGAATCGGTCAAGCCGTTTCGGAGTGTATGAGAACGAACATTGCGACACAAGAATTTTATATATTATATGTGATGAAATAGATAGAAATAGAAAGAAATAGAATTTTTATATAGATATAAATATAATAGAAATTATACACCGACCTAGAAGCATATAGTAAACTAATCACTTGGTGTTAATAGAAATCTTATCTCCAGTTTTCTTTTAGGTCCCATTTTGATAGATTATTTAACTAAAATAAGATTATTTAACTTTAACTGCAGTAAACATTTAATACCCGTCTGGTGCCGTCAGGCTTGATTAATATAGATCTAACATATACTAAGTCTATTCGTGAAGTAATTAAACATTGTTTTTGTAACAATCTGAAAATGATAAGTAATACACAAGTATGCTGAATTGTTAATATATAAGTTTAAATATATCTTTTGGAGTACGCGATGCTCTCAATATAACTAGACGTATTTGCTGCAACAGCCTCCAGTGTTAAATCCGTGACGATTGCCACACGACGCTTGCGCATCGAGCAAATAAAAGCCTTTAACAATTACTCTTACAGAGTAGAATGCGACTTATATCGCCCACAATTGTCCGGCGCACTTGTTAAGATGTAGCTGGGTTTGCGTCATATTAATGTTCTTTGTTCAAACATTCCAATTATGTCGTGTAACACAACACATATTCGTTTCATGGAAGCGATGTTTGGACAAATTTAGGACTTAACAAAGACGTGAGGATATTTTACTGCAATATCTATTCCTTTAGAGATTCAACAACAGTATTGTGTTAAATAAATAAATAATTCACACAAGCCTTATTTTTTTATGATCTGGTTGAGTCGACTTACTACCATACTCTAGACACGCTTATAATATCAAAGGTATATCATTAGCGCGTAAACAAACTTGTGACTTACAGATATTATGTCGAATTACCCAGTAATTTCACGGCCTCTCTCACCCTTCAAACCGCAACAATGCAACATTGTTATTTAGTAGTAGAAATAGGTAGAAATGTCCATGAAACCAATGCAGGCGACATTTGTTTGAGGTCTACCTCATGTCTCCTGACACGGAGGTAAATTGCTTACAGCGCTTATGTACAACAGAGGATCAAAAATATAATACTTAAATACATATTTAACACCCAGCCTCAGAACAAACACAAATATCATCATATAAATATGTATTTGGTTGGGTGGTGGGGACTCACGACCACTGGCGTATTCTTGTGCACCCTATTTTGATCAAATTTGACATGATAACTATTTGAGCCTTATCAAGAGGTATTACAATACATATAGTGGTCTCAATAAAAATCGTAGGCAAATAGCTAGTTTTATTACATATCATCATAGTAGCTGTAGAATGTGCACCTAAGAAAGGGGGAATTGCCGCGCTGGGCAGGCGTGGTGGCAATCGCAGAGCGCAGCTTCGTGACGAGGATTCTGCTGCCCATTCCCACTCTGTTATATTTTAGATACGTTGTGTCGTATAGATATACCGCCATCTGTCTGTTCCGGTAGTCCAGTCGCCTCTTACAATACCAGATAAAGAGAGAGATAAGTACTATTCTACTCTTAACGATTATTATATATATTACAACAAACATAAAAATATATTATAGTTGTATCATCATCATATCAGCCATAGAAAGTCTACTGTTTCACTTTTTCCCATAATGCCACGCTGAGAAGACGTAATGGCAATCGCAGAGCGCAGCTTTGCGACGAGAATACGTTTCGGATGGATATACCGCCATCTGTCGGTTCCAATACCTTAGCCGCCTTTTGCGACGCCTGGTACAGAAGGCACAATTCTACTCTGCTGGCACCGTACGGTTATTATTTGTAAAACTACTTAATATTTGGCACGCAAAAACTGAAAACAAACGCAACCAGTGTAACGTTAATGTGAAAATAATGAGGTTTATTACAAGTGCCGTGTGAAACTATACATAGACTCATACAATTATTTATTGTAGAATTGGAATGGATTCATTGCCTACAATCAGCAGGAACCAAAAACCTTCCTTTGTATATATACACTAGCGTGGTTTCAGACCGAACCCTCAAATTAAATTGCAGAACAAACCTATAACATCTGAAATATCAGTCAGTCATTCAATTTCTCTTTTTATATACGAGTATATAGACACAGAACAACTATAAATATTCATCATATGAAACTGAGGTTTAAGAGGGAATTCCTCGCACGTGCGCTAAGGTTGTAGAATGAGCTCATTACGGAGGCTTACCCAAAGGACTACAATATAGGGTTCTTCAAAAAAGGAGTTGAGGGGTTTTTATAAGGCTGGCAATGCGTAAATAAAGCCTCGGTGTTGTAGACGTCCATAGGCTGCGGTAACAGCTTACTACCATGCAGGGCGCATACTTGTTTGTCCAAAACATAAACACCTCAAACCTTCAACCCTAGAGTCACAAGATACAGCCGAATACGCCATACCTGACGATGACGACGACGTATTAGTAAAACGTCTGCCTTCTAAAAAAAGGGGTCCATTATAATTGATAATTTTGCAGCATCCTTGCTTACATATACCTCACTGGGTAAACGTAGTGTTGGACTTACACTATATATCTTTTACTCCAGATTCTAAATTTCAATGAACGCAGACTTTAAATAAATGTTATTTCAATCAGATACTGTTGAGAATTTGTTAAAACGTATGCAGTGTTCAAGCGTGAAAATTCATTAGAGGAACAGTGAAACAGAATTATTCCAATTTATAATATTAAAATGGAATTAATTCCTTATACATATCACATAAAGAAACTGTAAAATACACGAAAAGTAAGCGAAGGCAGAAGCAAAGACTGTATAGTTATTAGGTCAAGTTATTTGTATAAATGCGCCTCAACTGTATTATAAAAGTTTAAAATTCCTGTAACCGAATGGTGTTTCATTATATTTTTATAGACAATTCTCGTGATATTAAGCGTCACTGGAGCCTAAAGACGCTCCTAATATCACAAAGATATCACTTGTGCGACGCTAACCTTGTCATTTGAAATTATTATGCCACATTACCCAGTAAATTCACTGCCTCTTTCATTTCAAAACGGAACACAGCAATAAGAACACTGCTATTTGCCGGTTGAAATTGGTGAACAAATCAACAATACTGATAAAGTTTAACAATTGACACATAAATACAGAGTAATTCATAAAATTCTTATTTACTATTAATCTTATCATACATAATTTTATAATTGACATAACAATGTTATAAGTCGGGATTTAAGAATTTTTTAAAGAAGTCGTAAATAAATACTTTACATGAAAATATGTATTTAAGTCTTCTACTTAATTATAACTATGCGCAATGTAAAATGGTGGCTAGGATAAAAAATAATAGAAAGTACAATAACGTCCATGGAGGGCGTAGTTAGGCAACCAGCGAAGAAGACGCGAGCATTCGACGCAGTGGACATTGCGTCATTTTGACTTGCAATATTGTCTTTCACACATATCCCTTGTGTAATTCCCCATGCATATAAACAGTGACGTTACATTTTTTTCAGAACTTTATTCGGTTTCAATCGAAATAGATATAATAAAGAGTTTCGTGTGGTCAAAAAACATTTCATACGAATTTTAAAAATTAATTTAATTATATCTATTATTTAGAAATATATTCCTGACGTTTTTATAATAAAATCACTTTTTAATGACTTGAAAACGCGATTAGTTCGTCAATATTGAAGACGAATAGTGTAATCACAATGTCGCACAAAAATATGAAATTCAAATAAACCACGGATTAAAGCCAAAACATAACATGTGTATTCTTTTATATTTTAGTATTGATTGCAAAATAAAATTTTATTGAGTACCTACAGTTATTCCTGGCCATATTATCTAATTTTTAAATCACAAATTTCAGCGTTCAATTTTCATTCCATCAGAACAACACATGGCCAGGCTTTTATCATCGTCATCATTAGCATCGTCATAATCAGCCGTAAAACATTCACTGGTGCAGATAGGCCTCCCAAATTAAGAGGGATTCTGCCCATAATTGCCACTGGGCAAACGTAGAAGCAATCGTAGACCATAGCTGCTCGACGGAATTGCTGCTGCTTACCCCTGCCATTTAGCTACACTGCTTTGGGTGATAAAATGCAATCTGTCAGTTCCGTTAGCCCTTAGTCGCCTCTTACGGCAATTGGTGCAAGAGGAGGTACATCTCTGCAGGTTCCACACGGTATTCATAAAAATATGTCACTAAATAACTATTTGAGTCAATTTACTATTTACGTCGTTGTTAAATATCACCACTTTTGTATGTTAATCCCGGAAGAAATCCACTGCAAGACCTCATTAATAGGTATTCAATAGGATCTATTTTGTGTGGTCTACATCCAGCACAATCCTTTTGTTCTAGTCAAAATATCTGCCTAATAAGTATTTATCAAAACTGCTAAAGTATAGCCATAAAGTAAGATAGCGCTTAAGCGCTAGCGCTGACTATCAAAAACTATAAAGAATCGAAGGGACCTTGAGTCTATTAACATTCAGGTAAATCAATTAGCCCTATCATAATCTAGTGTCCGGATATCTGCTGTCCCAAAAGTAACATGATAGTGAATTCGTCACCACAAAAGAAAAACAGCGGTAATGTGTATTGATTGGCCTATTAAATTATAAAATATATAAATAATGGCTTTATTTATATATTTTATAATGTAATACGTTTTCCTGTAGCACTCTTTCGAACGGATTATATTTAATAATTTAATAGAATTTACTTTTTTTTTAAATAAAATAACTTTTTATCGGCTTTAAAACACACTTTATTTATCACATTTATGTGGGATGTTTCACGGTTGATATAGACAATTGTGTGAGGATTTAAAAGAATATAATTATTACTATCACTGATTTTTATTATAGGTAGTGAACGCAAAAATGTTAATAAATATTACAAATATCTTTAAGTCATGCCTCATAACTTAGATTTTTTGGAAATCCCTTAGGGATTTTCACAGCATCTATCCCTTAGTTTAGTTCCAATCCCTTAGTTATCTAAGGGATTTCCAAAGCCCTTAGAAAACTAAAAAAATGTGTTATTCTCGGTTTTTATATATTTCCGCGTGATAGGAAGCGTCACCGCAACCTATAGACGCTTGTAATATTACAAGGATATCGCCAACATTGTTACTAGAAGATATTATGTCACATTACCCAGTAATTACATTCTCTCAATCTTCAAACCGAAACAGCAATGCAAACACTAGTATTTGACGGGAGAAATGAGTAAGAGAGCACTAATGTATGAAGTCTCCCTTATGTACTTCTCAATGTTATCTGCATTTATGGAAATATATTAAATAAATATATTAAAACGTTATCATAATAATTTTTAGATTACTATGAAGGATTGCCGAGCACGCAGCCTGAGTTGAATTTTAAATATATAATATTGTTTGCGCGGTTAGGAGATTACTAATTACACAAATCGTGTCCACGACTTAAAACTTGATTTAGGCTTTTTTTTCTAATATATATAATAAAACTAGAAATTACAGATAATTGTATCGTGGCGATCGAATCTAGAGCTGGTGGTAGCGAGAATTTCTTGATCACAACTTAAGGTTTCAAAACAGAGGTGCGATAAAAACAAAATCCATTTGAAAGCAAATGCATATTGTACAGTAACTAGGTAGTTATAAACCTTACAATCTACATAAATATATTCACGTAAATAGTAAAATACAATGTTAAATCTTTCATACAAAAGACTTCAACGAGATTAGAAAACTTTGACTGACAACTACGTGTACTTCTTAAAGTTATTTTAAAATTTTTATTTTAAAATATCCTAGAAATGATAACCTAAAATATAATACTTTAAATAAGAATTCATATTTTCAATTTAAATATTACATTTAATTCGTTCCACAAAATGTTTGTTTATTTGTTTTATTTTAAGTGATTTCCGATTTATATTATTTATGACCGAATTATAATTTTTCATTACTACTTGCTACATATTTCGACAGCCAAATCAATCGAAAAAAAGATCCTTAAAACATCGTACAATCACCGCACTGTTAAGACATCGCAGGATTGAGCAACGCAGTCGGCGCCTGCGCACAGCTCTCAGTATACTCGCCGGCTCCACACTGACTGTACTCCTGACGACCTTTCCGACCTTGGGTGAGTGACACAATTTGAACTTGACCTTGCATTATGCAATATTTTTTGCAAATTACCGTTTGTACCGATAGATTTTTTCGGAGAATTTTTTGCGGTCGTTGAACTCGTTTGATTAATTTATTCGCGAATTGCATAATCTTATTTAAAGTATTAAACTTAGACAGTGTTAAGGTTTTTATTTTATAAAAATTTGACACAAAGGCATGATATTTGACACGAGACTAGATAACATTTTCCTCAGTGTTTTAAGAAAAATATAAGAATTTTATCAATTTTCGATTATTACCGCAATTAAAATAACGCATTAACAATTTATTTTTATTTTAATTATTAATCAAAAATACATTTTTAATGTACACACGTCGTTCGCGTTTGGGTTAGTTTTAAAAAGTGATCATAAATAACTTAGTGAAATGGAATGTTAAAGTTATGTATTATTATTTTCTTGAAACCTTAGTTTAATTTGAACTTTTTCACCTGACTGCTTTTATTTAAATTTGATTTATTAAAATTTGATTTAATTTCACTCCTGATTAGAAATAGACAAATAAAGCTAAGTTAAAATTCGGTTATTAAATTTATTAAAATGATAAAATATAACTATTATTTGACTCAATTAGTGAAAATAATCCTGGAAAAGGCTCCTCCACTTCTATAAAAATTTAAATATTTGAAATATTTCGCAATAATTTTAATCATATGATGAAAAAGTCATTTTTAAATCTATGCATAGTTGTGCGTAGGTTAAATAGAACTTTCATACATGGCGGCCTTCATAGTGATGCAACGTGCACTTGACCTTCAGTTTTGCAAGAGTTACGATACCGAGCGAGGTTTTACTATGCGTGTTTTAAGCTGCGAGCTTTCAACAGTTGTAGGGTTAATGTATTTTTTTAATAATCAATTGAACTAATTTATTTATATTTATTGAACTTTATTGCACAAAATATTACAAAATGCACCAATGGCGGACTTTATGCCAGTAGGCATTGCTCCCAGTCAATCATTACACGAAACAGAAAAAAAATAGTGGTGCAGACAATATATATACAAAATAGATACATATTTGTATAAATAAATAATATACAATAAAAATGAAAGAACGTTCGTGAGAGGAAGATATGAATTGAAATCTGTCCATAAAGTAAGTTGCTGCGAACGAATCAAAAAGTATTGAAAATAATATGGACAGAACTCAAATTTTGCTTCACGAATAGGAAGCCAGCCAAGAAGAGAACGGTAATGGGAAATGTTCTTTATTAATGTAAGCTATAAAATTATTAAATCATATTAAAATAATAAGTAGCCTTAAATAGCTTACTGTACTTCGTACAAAGAGGCAGTTGATTTTTACAAGATTTTAAATAATACCATAGATAAATTTTAACAATGTCACATATTGACTGAACTAACGTATCAGTCAGTTAAAACACTTGAGAAGCTAATATCAGACGACATACGAACCTATTCGTATAAATAAAATATGAGACGGTTTGTAATATATATGCAATATCAAAAAACAGCTTTTTAAAATGGGCATATGAAAGTAAGTACAGTATATCACACAATATCTTTGTCTGTCTATTTGAAGTATACTCCAAAACTGCTAAATCAATTTTAATTAGACTTTTACTGGCAAAAAGCTAATGTAATTTAAGATACTTTTATTATCTATTATTCTCACGAGAACCATAACAGTAACGCGGGAAAAAATATTTACTTGATTAATACTTATTACCTATATAGTATGTTTTTTTTTACATTTAGTTACAGTTTACTACCAAATGTATGTTAAAATTTCTACTATATAAGAAACGAATTTAACATATTTTCAAAATGTGTATTGAACATTGAAATAGTATTTTGTTAATTAGCTTATATGTCTCTATCTCTTGGTTAGCTTTTTCTGAACTGGAACCTCATATCGTTCTTTTACAAAACGAAGAAACTAACTCAAAGTTAATTGAAGTTCATAATATTTTATGAACTTCAATTAACTTATTTGTAAATATTAATGACTATCATTAAATATCTTGATATTTTGGGTTTTTCATCATCATCATCATCATCCCAGCCATTGAAAGTCCACTGCTGGACATAGGCCTCCTGAAGAAAGGGGGAATTTTACCCATAATTGCCGCGCTGAGCAAGCATGTTTCGCGACGAGGATGCTGGTAACCATCCTCGTCCTTTGCATTTGAGTTGCATTGTTTCGGCTGGACATACCGCCATCTGCCGGTTCTAGTACCTCAGTCGCCTCTTACGACACCTGGTACTATTCTGCTCGTACTATGTAGGGGGAGGTACTATTCTACTCTGCCGGTACCTCACGGTTTATTTATATATTTTGGGTTGTTCTTGCAAAATCAAGCCGTATGTATTCCTAAAATTTAGGCGATGAAATAAATCGCTTCAAACTTTTGTGCCTTAAATCAATTGGTTCAGAGACAGAACAAACACAAATATTCATCATATATATTTTACCTGGATGGGGATCGAACTCGCGACCTTTGGCGCACAAGATAAGATGACTTTCATCGGCGCCATCGGACCCGTAGCAATATTAACGTATATTTAAACGAACCTGTTTAAAATAAATCATACGTTTTCATGGAACAAACAGATACTCAGTGTGCTAGATTACAATGATTCACCATTTTCCGTCCATCTTCTGTTATCAAGTAGGTGATCGACACAGAATTACGATGTATACATGACGACTAGCAGCTCCCCGCGGTTTCACCTGCGTTAAGTTGTTTATATTACCTTTGCACCCCCCTAGAATCCCATGAAAGGATAATTTTCGAAAAAAAATTACACGTATGCATGACTCTTAATGAAGAACTTTATACTGAATTTCATTCGAATAGCTGAAAAACAGCATTGTTCAAACTAATTTAGCACCCCCTTTTTTCAAGGATCAATTGTAAATATTCTATATCCTTTCCTTATGCGCCTTAATGTTATAATAAGAATCTGTGCAACATAACCTTTATAGTAAGGCCTTTATAATATGCCACTCTATAAGCTTTTTTTATTTACGTACTTTTACTAACATCATCATCATACCAGCTATTAAAAGTCCACTGTTAGACATTGGCCTCCCCAAGAAAGGGGATATGTTACCCGTAATTGCCACGCTGGGCAAACGTGTTGGCAATCGCAGAGCGCAGCTTTCGCGACGAGGAAGCAGCTGCCCATACCCGCCCATGGATATACCACCATCTGTTGGTTCTGGTACCTTAGTTGCCTCTTACGACACCTAGTACAGGGGAGGTACTACTCTACTCTGCCGGTACCTCACGGCTACTGCCGGTACCTCAAGGCTCTGTATACTTTTAGTATATAGATACCTTAATCACACGCATCAGGCAGGATATAGAATTATATTTTCTATAATTATCCTCGACTATAAATGCATAGTTAACATTAACATATAACAAGAAGCCATGACAGTATTATTGTAGTATTTATTTCCTGGTTGTAATTGATTTGCATGAATCAAAAGAAACTCTATCAATGTTGGAAAATATAATGATGACTTCCCCAGAACATAATCGTCAGCATCGCATCTTCATATGTTCTTATATTGCTGTCGCTATATAGCAGTGAATGGTGGCACAAAAATACTAGACAATGTATCTTACTTAATACATACATACATCACGCCTGTGTCCGTTTGGGGTAGACAGATACTGTGGATCTCCGCTTGTTAAGAGCTTGATATACCTCTCTCGCTTCCATTATTCGTATACCTTTATACACGCTCTTTAATTCTTGGTACTTCTGACTTGGCCTTTCTTTAATACCACTTCTACCTGGTTAAGATAAGATAATTATATCACTTCGATTCCCAGAGCAAATATACATATGTATGATAATATTTGTATTTGATCTGTGTCTGGGTGTTAAATATATGTATATTAGTAGTACATTTGTGTGCTTTACGCGACTTACAACGGGGACAAGTCAATGTATGAGATGTTGTGGGAATTTATTAATATTATTAATTATTAATAAAACATATTTATTACGGGCTTGAGGCGGGACTCGAAGCTGCATATTTCTCTTGCCGGCGGACAGCATTATCTCGGCAGCTGCTGAGATCAGCGACATCTCTTTAATGTTGGAGATTGAAGTGAGTTATTTTTCGAAAGTAATTAAGTAACTATTTAATATGTATTGATTGCTTTAAACTTGTAAAACTTTTACATTTGGCATATAACTTACAACATTGAAGAGGCTGGTGATTTGCACAAATAGAATTTTTTTGTAAAAATTTAATATAAAATTCGTCATTTTTCAGTACATAAAACCTCTAAAGTATATAATATAACAGTTATAAAAAAATGAATATGTATTCTGGAAAAGATACGTAATTAAAAGAATTAGATAATCGCTGTTTATTTTATGTTCGTGTGTGACCACAAGATTGGTATGTACAACATTTTTCAAATACCTGTATTTAAAAACGTATATCTGTAACAATTTCACTGAATCTATTTATTTTCAAAAATAAATTTGGATTAAACCCAAAAAAAAATATTATAAATGATCGCGTTCTAACATTTAGAAAATATTATAACATAAAATACCTACTTTAAATTCAAAGAATACAATAAATGTAAGAACAATACAGATAAGATCAGTGAACTTTCAATTTTAAGCAAAAAAGAAATTATAATAGTCAATAGAATTTTAACTGTTGTGACTAAGAACGAATAATTTTACCTAATTAGTTAACAACAATAAGAAATCATATTTTATTTAAATATTTAGTGACACAGCTATTATTGTAAGTTCATTAACGTAATAGAATTTCATTCAGTGCAATAACAACAACAACGTATCTATTTATAGGTATTTAATATTTAATATTAAATAAAATTGGACAAGCATTATTTTGAAAATAACTCGTCATGATAGACGAGTGACATATTTGCATTTTTATTTTCGCTAGCACTTTTATGGGTAATACTTTAAGCGGATTAAGACTACACGCGTGCAGCTCATGGGGTAAATCACGAACAAAAAGCATAAACCACCTAACGCACTTAGTAAAACAATGCTTCGACAATAGCGCGTTATCCCTGATCAGCTGTAGATTTCGGAACCGCATCGCTTCTTTAACGTGGTAGGCGCAGCGCAGCTCCAACAGCCTTCTGAATGCGATCGCTCGGAGTCTCGATACAGACAGTGCTGTTATCCAAAACTGGACTCTATTACATTGTGTTAAATATACTATTATGCATTTTAATCATTTCTGCTGGACTTAATCCCAGAAGAAATAAAAAAGGTTTTTTTGTCCATAACTGCGGCATTGGGCGTGCGTGTTGGTAATCGCAGAGCGCAGCTTTCACCACGGGGGTGCTGCTGCCCATCCCCACCCTGTGCATTTAAGCTATACTGTTTCGGATGGATATACCGCCATCTATCTTTTCTACCTTAATTGCCTCTTACGACACTTGATATAAAGAGTGGTATGTCCAAGTCTATATGGTGGTATATCCATCAGATATATTATATCTGAAATCCAATAGGGCGGAGATGGACTTGGCATACCCGTGGTATTGTAATTTGCCACCACACTCGCCCAGCGTAAATATCTGGAGATCAATTTCCTGCAGTGAACATTTCTCAGAGTCTGTGGTGGTGGTTTATCTTATAATCAGTTAAAGAACGCTCAAGAAGACGAATTCAAGAACTTATTGCTTAATGATGACGCTGGAATTGATGTCAGGCTCTGCTTAGATTGGTCTGAAAAAACTAAGAAAATCATTCTAAATAATTGCTAAAATCAATAACTGAAATATATCTTAGCTCTAACCAGTTTAGTTCATAAAAACATTTATGTTTTATGTAAGTGAAAGTAAACAAAGCATCCGTAAATGTTTATATGCCAGGGACTTGATCGTCACGAGATCATATGTAATGATGTTTACTTACCTCATTGTGCTCGATTTGATATAACAAACAGAGCCTTCTTTATGTTTTTGGCTTCGTAACTTATTAGGACATTCAAAAGTTATCAATTAGAAAACAGCAGAAACAGTTTCCATTACACTTTACTTCCTCTTTTAAAAGATAAACTTACACAGAGTTATTAATTCTACATTTTATTTTCTATTTTGGTCAATTTTTTTTAGCTTTCCTTGCACCTACTTTAATCTAACATCATATAACCTAAAAAATGGCAAAAACTTTCAGAAGGTGAAATATGTCTCAATAAGTAATTATTAAGTTAAAATAATGATTTAATATATATAAATAAAAATAAATCGTCAAAGGTATAACTTTAAAACGTTTGTAAAAATTGGATAATTCTTTTTTATTGCGTTTCTAATTGTCGGGTGTATACGGAATCAGAAAATTTGTAAAAAAATCATTTAAAGTGCTAACCTATTTGTTCGTAAAATCTTTTTACGAACTTTAACTCTTGAGAGCTAGATAATCGAAACGTCGAACAAAAATATAAAATGTAAAATGAACCGCGTTTTAAAGCAAGTTTAGGAGTTTTACTTTGTATTTATCTAAACATCATTTGGATAATTATCCGATTACATTATGCGAAAAGTAGCGCTCCGTCTTACGGTGTACTAAAAGTGTGACTTCTTAAATATGAAATCTTAACCAAATATCTCGTAGATATGACCACTTGCTAGTTATCGGAATACGATGATCTAAGAAAACTCCTGTTGTTGTAATAAATATCATTTAAAGTTATATTATTAATTACAATATCGTTTCCAATTTATTGTTGAAGAAGTGAGTAGTTACCTACATTTTTTTATTCTTGACGTAATCAAATAATATTCTAGAAAAATTTAGAAGAAATTTACATAGAACATACTGGTAAACACTCTAATTCATGAAAATCGTATAAGTCATAGGCTGTCTAGTATTAAGCAAAGGTGAAAGGTGATAGAAAACATTTTGAGAATATTTAGTTGAATAATAGTTAAATAGAAGTAATAGAGAATAATAGTTGCTTCTTAGCTGTCGTAGTGGCAATCGAAGAGCTTCGCTATAAGGAATCTGTTGGTCACCCGGACCTTGTTGTCTTTAATCAATGACGGGCCCGATGGCGCGGACAGTAGTGATCCTATCTTGTACGCCAATAGTTGCGGGTTCGATTATATGATGAAAACTTGTGCTAGTTTATACCTGGGTGTTATTTATGTGTATTTAAGTATCTCTGTAATTTTCCTGTTGTCTGGTCATCGGTAACACAAGTTCTTCATGCGACTTATCTCGGAGTCAGGTATGAGAGGTTCTGTAAATTTAATAAAAAACTTTGATCAAATGATCTTGGGACAAAGTTATCCCGGCCACAATAACTATACCTATCTAGTATCTAATTTAATCTACATCTACACTTCTACTTTAACACTATTATATAATAAGGATATAATATTATAATAATAATAATATTGAAATAATAATAATATATTTAATATTATACAGAGGAAACGTTGTATTTTTATTTTTTTATTTATTTATTTAACTTTTTTGCACAAAATGTTACAAAATGTACAAATGGCGGACTTAATGCCAGATGGCATTATCTCCCAGTCAACCATTACACAAAACTGAAAAATATATATATATATAGTGGTGCAGGCAATATATATACAAAATAAATAAACGTGGCATACATATTTGTATAAATAAACGCAATAAATGCATATGATATAAAAAAATATATACATAAAATAACGTACATCAGAAATAGAATTATAAAGTTAGAGAAGCAGCATCAGTAAATAAAGTACGGAGACAGCGTTTCAGGTTAAATTTGTTTGGGGATTGCTTAATATTTAACGGAAGCTCGTTCCAGAGTCGTATAGCTGTCACTGTAAAAGAGTTTGTCAAAAAACTAGAGTGATGAGAAGGAGTTAAGAGCGAAAGAGTATTAGAAGAACGGAGATTACATTCGTGAGAGGAAGATAGGAATTTTTGGATGTTAGGCACGTATAAATTCAAAACTACTGGACGGATTTCGATATTTCTTTCACTATTTTTTTTTATTAGAAAAAATGGGGATGTCTACTAAATATTCCAATAATGTAATTCAATTTACCGGGAAGTTTTTCTATCTTATTATTTTGTTAGGCTAGTACAATCGTCTACCCTTGCATAGGAGACATTATTTTCTGTAAAATTTTTGATTCCGGTTTGGATTGCAGGTACAAGATTTTTAAAACTGTGCTCTGTTTTAGCCAATAAATCAATATTTAACCGAAATAGGACGGGTCGCTAGTGCAAAATAATACCAATAAAAAACTACGTCACCGCCGCAACACATGATTCAGCCAATTTATAGAAAAAAAGAATCACTCGTCAAGTTTGTCTAACGAAATATGGTCAACGAAAAAATCACAAGCAAGCAAGACGCTTGCTGTAACCCAGTCTCGATCGAGATGCAAGAACTTGCGTCACGAGATCGTATTGCGGACTTTTTTTTTCATACTATGTCGACTTACGCGGACTATCACTTAGGTTTGTATCAATAATAGACAATAATAATAAACAATGAATGATATTTGGTCTTAAAATTTGCAATCGCGATAAATTGAATTAAGTACTGGCTTTTGCTATTCCTATCTTGTGTGCTAAGAGTCGTGGGTTCGACCCCCACTCAGGATAAACATTAGTATCATGAATAATTGTGTGTATAAAGATCTGGATCTGGATGCTATTGATTGACTGGGTGATATGGTATTGTATGTGTTTTAGCATCTTGGTTTATTTGTGATTCTTCTGTTGTCAGATATCCGTAACACAAGTGCTTGCAAGCATAAAGCATAGAACAGTCAGTTAATTTTGACATATCAAAATTAATTCATTAGTAGTATAGACAAAAAAATATTTGTGCTCGACAAACATTCTTGCATACGTATTAAAGCGAATATAACAACGAATGCTCATTTTAAGCGCGCAGTTAAACTTTCAGCGTTACAGCGTAATGTCGCAAATAATTGCGATTTATTTCGCGGTCGCGTTTCGCAAACGTAACGTAAACGTAACGGTTACGCAAACTTTCAGTGTCCGTTAGCTCCGATGGTTATCGACTCGGTTTCGATGACAGAGGCACAAATTAGCGGATTGCTGTTTACATTGTTACAAAAACACAGTGCTAATGGGCTAATGAATACAACGCTTACGTATTTAGCCAAATTAAGCTTGTTAAAAGAGAAACTGTGATATTTTATTCATATTGGTTGAAGTAAACTTTTTGCCTATAACCTCATTTAAATAGTGTCAATGGAGCTTTACTTGCCTCTGTGGGCAGCCTAAATCTGTCAAAAAGGGCACGACTGCGTGTTCATAGAGGTGTGTTGGTTCCGATGCTGACATAAGGTAGTGAATCTTGGATATGGCAGAAGAAGCAAGCGAATAGAATAAATGCTGTTGAAATGATAGCAAGTTGAAGTTTGAGAGATACACTGAGAATAGTTTGATAAAAGATCAATGTAGTGTAAAAGATGATGTTCTGACAACAATAGAGAAAGGAATGTTGAGATGGTTTAGACATGTAGTAATGATGGTTAAAAGTAGGAGGACTGCACAAATATAAAGAACGGAAGTGAATGGAGGAGTTGGTATATGACGACCAAGGTGAACATATCTTAAGAAGAGGTATTACAGATGGGCCAGGTTGAAAGTACCAAGAATAAACAAGTGTATATGAAAGGACTAATGCGAGTACGGGAAGCGAGAAAGGTTTTGCCAAGATCGTAATAAGTAGAGATACATAGTCTTTGCCTGCCCTGATGGGACATAGGCATGATGTATGTATTTATGTATCATTTAAAGAGCGACGTGCTCCGGCCTTCCGTTGGCGCACATTTATAAGAGTTAAAACAATAACGCTGTGATGTCTTCTGTGTTATAAATTGATGATAAAGTCTTCACTAGAGCGTGTTAGACATAAAATGTTATCTATATTGAATCTTCAACTAAAATAATTATATAAAAAAAATCACATTTAATTGATCCAAAAAGTATAAGCCTTAAATATTAATGCTTAAACAAAAAAATCTAAGAAATTTGTTATTTGTTTGAATTACGTTAAAATTAGCAAGATGCAAATTTAAGTAGTAGATGTTTTAAGGTTAAGATTCAGTAAGCCTTATACATCCCAGAATCCATATTTTACATTTAAATTCAATTTATAATTTGTCTGTATTCTATTTCTTAACAAATATTATTAAGATAAAGAGTTTGTTATAACGACCTAATTTATGGAACCGCTCGTCCGATTAAAAAAAATCTTTTAGTATTGATTAATCTATTAAATAGTTAGGCTACTATACTCTCTAAGAGTTACTTTTCAAGAGTAACTATTTTTTATTAACACATTCGAGCCATTTTTATGTTCTAACGGGAGATTTTAAAGGATTTTTTACACTGAATAAGTATCCAAGTATTTATTTAAAAAAATATGAATATATTAATGTTTTGATAGATTTCAAAACCGTAACATAGATTGCAATTACTGATTTACATAAATTATGTGAATCCATAATGTTTACTCGTCGATTTCAATATGCTAATATCTGTGTCAAAATTGTCACATGATTTGGCAAACAAGGTATTTTTCTCGAAACCTAAATTCATGGATTTACCATTAAAATTTAAAATTTCTTCTCAATTTTAACCATTTAATCAACAACACTGAATTTACGCCAGAAATTATTTTTTCGGGTTCTACCTTTTACTGCACACGATAGACTGATAGTGGAATTTGGTAGTATTCTTTGTGCACCAAAAGTTTGCTCCTAACCTATAAAAATATTTATGTAATAAACATTTGTAAGTATTATATTTGCAATTCCTTCGTTGTCTGATATTCGTAACACATGAGTTTTCAGTGACGTTAGATTTATTTCAAATCTTTGCGAATTTTCCAGACGTTTCTTAATGATAGTGAACTCAACTTTGCTTCTTAAATATAGAGTCTACAACTTTGTTGGGATTTTTAGAATAAGGTTGACTTTGATGTGTGCAACAGTTCCTGGAATTTAATTTTCTGAAAGAGTATTGCTCTACATTATTATATAACAACTGACCTTGCCTCGCCTCTTAACTGCGAGTGCTGCTTTCACTGCAATCATTATAATATACTCATCCATCGTTAAGTCCATTGCTGGACATAAGCCTCCCCAAAAAAGGGAGAATGTTGCCCATAATTGCCGCGCTGGGCAATCGTGTTGACAATCGCAGAGCGCAGCTTTTGCAACGGGGATTCTGCTGCTCTTCACCCTATGCATTTGAGCTACATTGTTCTGTATGGATATACCGCCATCTGTCGGTTCTGTCACCGTAGTCGCCTCATACGATATCTGGTACAGAGGGACTTACTATTCTACTATGCCGGTACCTCTCGGCTATTCACTTGGATACTCATCCATTAATCACTAATCACAGGCTTTAACCAAACGCTATGTTTAAGTTTTGCGTTGCATTCAAATCTGGGTCCATTACTTTCATAGCCACTGGCATTAGAATTTTTCAATAGAATTAATAATTAACCTAAACGTTATATTTTCTAAATTATGATATGCATAATATAAAGATGAGTCCCATTAAAAATAAGTGATTACCTTCTAAAGCAAACTCAAGTCAAAATAACTTAGATAAACATTAAAATATGATATTTAACAATCCACCGCTGATATGTAACTGACGATCCTTGAGAGCACTTCACCAAACATTAGTGAATTACAACACTCTTAACACTGGTATATAGCTCACATTCTCGTGAGTCCAATTCGTATTTACTCGTACTATTTCTTAATTACTAAAGTTAGGGATATTGTTTTAGTTTTTAGCCAGAACTTCGTGAAAATACTTAACAATGTATATATTTTTTATTTTATTGGAATTTTCATTTGTAAAGCTATTTGTAAAGTTACTTATTAAATTCCTTTACAGGCATATGGATCAACATATTCACTATTTACTTTGTAAATGAATTTGATTTTAAATAAATGTAATAAAAATTTCTTGTATTTCTCATTCGTTCGATTGATATCGGTGCCGCTTTTTTATAAAACTAAATATCTGTCAGTGGATCGAATTTTAAAAATCTTTTTAAAAAAGAACTCTCTCTAACCTTCTTATATTTCAATTGGCGTAGAGTAGACGCTAGAATCCCCAATTTGCAAAACCCCAAACACATACGATCCTTGGGATCAACTTTCGACCAATTATCGTCGCAATTACAACATATAAGACAAATATTGTGCGATAACCTTCGGCCGAGCTAAGTGGGAGAGCATTGCGACACCAGTTGCGACAGCGGACGGCGTCCGGTCGGTTCGGAACCGGTGGGTGACATGGATTCCTTCATCGCTCGCATTCCTGCACCAATGGCTGTTTAAAAGTAAATTATTCTAAAGTTAGTTCACACTTTGTTAGTCATCTATTACGACTATCACTTTCGATATCGAAGATGTACTTCCCAGACTGTTAATCCTTCATAACATACAGTTATTATAGGATCATTAACATCTCTAACTCTATTCCACATAAAACTCCAATTAAGTACTTACAAACAATCGATTAATCAATGTTTAAAAAGTCAGCTTATTCTCAAAGAGTTGTACTGATTTCGGAAAGTATTTACAATTTATTATCAATGCACATCGATTTATTAAAAAAGGATTGAGCAAAATTATATGAATAAAAGCCAGATTATGTCAGCAAGCAATATAAAGTCAATAATACATTAACCAACTTTATAAACATACCAGTATACAAAAATAATTAAGATCACAAGAAGTAATGTTATGTTTTTTTTTATCACGTAATACCTTAAAGTTACAAATTTTATTCCAGAGTTGAACATTCTGCATTGCGTAATTATCCTTAAAGGAAGAAACTTTATCAGAGTGACACCCTGCCCTGGTATATTTAATTTTATTGGCAAATGCATCCATAATACTCCAACGCAAACAGAACCAGTTTCAAAAGCGATTTTTAAAGATCATTACAAACTTACGTAAAATTACATAACAATTACATTTCATTTAAAAAAAAACTGCACAAAAGACTGTACAGTTGCGATTTTACTAGTTTAATTAGACTTGATTGATGAAAAGATATCATAACAATACTACTTACACAATTCAAATGTCGTTACAGCTTGTAAACACGCCGCCTAGAATTTTATTGGGTATCAAATTCTTGTCTATGCTCGGTTTGACTTTATACCCAGTTCCAACTTCGAATGTCCTATTCCATTAACTGTTAACTCGTTGCAAATGTCGTCATGAAATGTGTAATGTCTGGTTAGTTTATGTAGGAAAAATAGCACACATGCATTTGCTTCGCAACTGAACATGACTGATATGATATTTTTATTTATTATTTTGGAGTCTCAATATACAAAATTTTATTAATATACATACAAATTTAAACTAAGTCTGAAGCACTTTAAAACTGTCAGAATCCATTACCCTTTTTATTATATAATTAACAAATTCATAGGCTCGTCTCAAGTACGCACAGATCTTAAGATTTAACTTTACAATAAAATTATAAAGTAGGTTAATATATATCACTTATCATCATCATCACATCCAGTCATTGGAAATCCACTACTGGACGTTACCCTCCTCAAGAAAGGGGAAAGTTGCCTATAATTGCCGCGCTGGGAAAGCGTACTGGCAATCACAGAGCGTAGCTTCACGACGAAAATGCTGCTGCCCATTCCTGCCCTGTTGCATTTGATCTCAACTAATTTGGTTGTATATACCGCCATCTACCGGTTTCGGTACCTCAGTCAACCTATTACGACACTTTGTGCAGGAAATACCACACGAATATAGACTGTTTAAATGTCTAATAACCCTGATAAACTAATAGAACTAGAAGACACTAGACAATTAAATTTTTAAATCTAACCCTTTTTCCAGGAAATTCCTCCTTCATTTATTGTTTTATCCATTTACTCTTACATAGATAAAGCGCATAAGAAAAAATGTTATTAAGATATCTCGACAAATATGAAAATATAAACCTAGTATTATTTAAAAAATAAACAAGTTATAATCACACTACAGTTTTTGAAATTAACGAAAATTTAATTTAAATATTCAACACCATCGCTAATAGAAATATATTTTTTTGGTTAGATATAATGCGGAAATCTTTTTTAGACTGGTACTGGCTAAAAACTGTTGCTATTACCAGGCTTCAATGCCGGCAGGTCTAGGAATGCGACACACAGAATTCAGAAAAATAGATCATAATGAGGATGTAGAATTACTTTCAAATTATATATAAAGCCAATTACGACTATAAGAAATTACATTAAATCTTGAGTCGTATTACAAACTAAAACTTAACAATTTTCAAGCAGGCAGGCAATCATTTGATATTATACTTCTCTTTAGACGTCACTGCTTTATTGTATAATGATGTTTTCATTATTACAGAATAATGATATGTCAGTAAAAAACAAGTAAACGATTAGTATATCATCAAACAATTGTAAAAAAATGACCTTGAAATCTAGTTGTCTTTCCATTTATCTCATGCACCGATGATACTTTAAGTGATCGTTGCGAAAAAGATTTTAATTATAACTTCAAAACGGTCTATTTTATTTTGTTACCAAATTGTGCCAATGTCGGAGGCAGTCTTTGTTTTGTTACCCTAAAGTTGGCGATGTGTGGCAATGTCTTGGTGCGTAGGTACGGGCAAGCTATAAAAACTGCATTTCTTAATTGGCGTAATGACTAAAAATTTTGTCACTATTCAAATATTGAGTGTTTTTTACATATTACCAGGTAGGCAAATAAAGCGGTCCACGCGATAGTTGCGCATCAATGTCGCCTATAGATGCTCGTGTCATCACAAAAGTATATCTATCGCATTGTCAACCATATAACCTAAAGATATAAGACTGTAATATCTATTCACTAGCATTGCCCGCGACTATATCTGCATAGAAAAGTGACTTGGGAGTACGATGACTTTTCAGGCATTTTTTAAACACTTTGGTTTTCAATAAATAACAAAAAATAATAAAGCCTGTGAAAGGCAAAATATAATGTAGCCTTTTTTGATAAATAAACTATTCAACACTGATAGATTTTTTAATTCGGTTCCTGATATTAGCGCAATCAAATAAACAAACAAACTCTTTAGCTTCATAATATTAGTATGGCTCTTTCAACTTGACTTCTCACTGGAATACAGTAATACGAACACAGCTGTTTATCAATGAATAGGTGATAGTAAGTTTAATTGGTACCTATTTAAATATTCTACTTTGTAGGTCTACTTCTAATCATCATTATAACACCATTGGAAGTCTACTTCTGGATTTAGGTCTCCCCAAGAAAGGGGGAATTATGCCCATAATTACCGCGCTGGGCAATCGTATTGACAATCGCAGAGCGCAGATTTCGCGACGGATATACTGCTGTGTACACTGACTCAGATGGATATACCACCATCTTTCGATTCTGGTACCTTAGTCGCCTCTTACGACACCTGGTACAGAGAGAGTTACTATTTTACTACGCCGGTACCTTACGCTTACTTCTAATAATAGCATTAAATCTTTGTTTAAACAATTCTACTGAACGTGTGTATATCACAGAACTTCTAAACGGCTGGACCGATTTGAATGTTTCTTTGTATATGCATGTTAATGATATTATGGTGGTAATAATTACCACTGTTATATCAGCCGTAAGAAGTCCGACGACTGCTGAACATAGGCCGCCCTAATATTTAAGAATGTTTTGTCTCTAAGTTCCGGTCAAGCATATTGACAGTAGCAGTGCTTGGCTTCACCAGGAGAATGCTATTTTCTGTTATAAATGTTTATTCCATGTCCTGTCGATTGCTCCAGAATGATATATTAAGGCAACGTACCTGTTTCAGAGAAATATATTATTTTACTATTTTAGTAACTCACAGAAAACATTCGGAAAAGCCTTTTTTTTAATTATTTAATTTCTTTTGACGTGACAACGTCTTATAAATTGGTTTGCCGTGTGACACTTTAAGAAACTGCGTTACGCTCCGCTCACGTTATGCGCTCACATGAGAGCGAGTGAGAGGCACGCGTCCCTCTCACTCGTCGTCACTCTCATTGTGACGTGTGTTACGCAAATGTATTGCAAGTTACTGTATGTATATTTGTATATAAATACGTATGTATGTGTAAAGGTAAAAATAAAATTCTGTTAATATGAAATTCAGTGCGAGATTCTTTGTATAAATTAATGTTTTGAATATAATTCTTTGTATAAATAAATGTTTTAAATTGTTACTATTATTTCATCCTTATTCCTACTATACGAATGAATATTCACATTAAAATTATTTTACCACTCAAAGTCGTTGTCACGTAAAACTTTCGCCCGTATACCGACTTTACAGGCAACCAATTTTTTTTATTTCAACTTATTTATGTAACCAAACGCAGCCAATGTATATTTTTGGCACAAAAAGATATATGGTAGGTAGAAAGGTATTAACATCACACAAAAGTTTGTCTCCATTGATATCACACTCTTGCCTAATTCTACCGTCAAATAGAATTTTTCGCGTTGCTTTGTTCCAGTATGACGGGTGAGAGAGGCAGTGAAATTACTGGGTAATGTGACATAATATCTACAAGTCTCTTAGTCGGCAATGCGCTGTTGATATCCTTGTGATATTACAAGCCTCTGTGACATTTTCTATTACTTGTTTGTCGACCTAGAGCAATAAATAGGATTAATTACTTTGGCCTTATAATTGTAATGCTATTCAAATGTTTATTGAAACTAACTTTCCACGTGTGGCTTCGCCTGAATTAAATACTCCCGGCGGCACCTACGAGAATACGTAAGCTTACGTAGACTCCTTATGTTAAACATGCAAATGACATGTCAGCAAGATCGGCCATTGTAAGAGCCGACAACTAAATGGACCCAGGCTGTGTAAATGTTGCGAAATGTATCTTTCAATAATGTCACTTACTTGTTAAGTGGTGATAATGCTTTCAACGATGGATTTAAAGGCTTGTATGGGAAATTTCGGTAGTTATGTATCTGACACTGTTTCAATTGTAAATAAATTGCGATTGGTCAATTGGAAACGATTAGAGAAATTTCTTACTCGATAGACTTGAACTTACTTTTTGAAAGCTGAGCAGATATAGCATACATCACGCCTGTGTCCCACCTGGGTAGACAGAGACTATGAACCTCAACTTGTTTCGATCTTGGCATACTTCTCTCGCTTCCCTTACTCGCATTAGTATTTTCATACACGCTCGTTTATATTTGTTACTTCTGACCTGGCGCTTCTTAAATTAACTTATTGTCATTATCAGCTGAGGAGATCTTTTATTAGTCTATGGTCTATAGGCTCAAGTCATGATCATGAAGCCAAATACAAAAAGTTATTATCAGGCGAAAAACGTAGCGAGCACCGATGGTGAAATATAATTTAAATCTACTAGTTTCTGTTTTTCTAGCTTCTTGTACAAAACTGTTAACATTATTAAATGAGAAGTAGCAATATTCACATATGGCGAATTTCATTTCACAGGATTATTTTATAATTATCTGGTCCTATTTTGTATTTCCTTTTATTCATAATTTACAAGTAGCGGATTCACCCGCGTTAAGTTGTAGAACTTTCATATTTACTTTGAACTCCAAAAAACTTGAAACCCAGCCAGAAAGCCAATCAGCTTCTCCTTATATATATAAAGAGAATCATTAATATCAGAAAAATCACACAGAAACAAAATAAGCTAAAAGAATGTAAAACTAAAATTTGTCTATTTCATTCATGCGCTCTTCCTTCTTTTCAACATGATAAAACGAAAGAAACAGCCTATAAAAGACAACGGCCGCTTCTAAGCTATTTGACAAGGTTGACCAGTTCTTTCCACGAAACCAGCGGACAATTAGCTAACACTTTCGCAACTGGCTCGGAACGGAGGCATGATATTTTGGCAAGTCTATTGACCTTGGGGACGGTTAAAGGGCGTGGTCGTAGTGGTTTCGTTGCGTAAAAATTGGGAATTCACGTGAAATGCTATGCTTTGTTGACAGTGGATGGCTTTGCGAAATAAATTGATTAGCAGTTGCCGAAGGCTATTGATGTTATAATGTCTATCCGCATCGGATACGTTGAAATTAATTTATCACTTTTAAACGTAGTTCAGGAAATGATTGACTTCCTATTTCTATGTTATTTGATATACTCTAAAACGAGTGGCCTAAAGCACTTGTTTTAGTGTTTTAAGCTACTCGTTTTGAAGTCATGTCAACGTATGAGATGTGTCAATTTATTATAATTTAATTAAAATTTTAAATTAAATATCAATAAGCATTATAAGATTGTTACTAAATATAATTTTGTATGGTTTATTTTTTTATTTCTGTGTATGTCAAGTTTTGTATTATTGACGGGCCTGACGGCGCAGACTAGTGATCCTATCTTTGTGTGAAGGGTCGTGGATTCGATCCCAACCCAGGACAAACATTTATACGATGAATATTTGTATTTGCTCTAGGTCTGTGTGTTATTTAATATAATTAAATTACATATGAAATAGACGTTTTGTACGGAAGGAATATAAAATTATATTATCTTTGTAAAATTTATTTACTTAATTAAAGTATGCACCATTAATATTTATGCACTTTTGCTATCTAATAGGAAGTTCATTAATCTCTTTACTAAACAAACTATTGAGGCAAAAATCAATGAACTCTTAGTACCGGAGTTCAACTTTTCACCAAGTTCCGGGAAGTACGGCGGTCTTCCAGGTTCAGTTGTTGTAACGAGCGCCCCGATTATTGTAGACTATCCACTGCTTATTATGTTAAACAAGTGCTTAAAGCGGAGTCAGGTCAATGCATGAGATTTTCTTCTGTTGAGATGGTCTATACACCTATTTGTAAATTGTGGTCAGTAATAAAAAACAATGGTTTTCAAAATACACGTATATTCAATGCTTATAAACAATGCATTTGAGTAAACGCAAATCAAGCCCTTGTAACACTTCGCTAGCAAGCCTTTGTGAATGCTACCAAAACAGCATGGGCAGGTTGACAGTCAAGATTAATACTACCACGTCCAGTGTGTCGTAAGAAGCGGGCAAAATCAAGTGGTTGACCTTCACCTAGTGAGCTGATGGCCCCTGGAATGCGAGTATCGTTTAACATTATCAAGCTTTTGAAAAGAAACAAGTCAACATTAATAAACCGCATAGATCGGGCTGTATATTATCCTAATTGTTGGTTCTGGTACTTCAATATCAGTGAGTGAATCCAGTACTGGAGAAATTTAGTATATTTATCTGAAGTGTAATCGAAATGTACAGAGCAGGCGTGGGCAGCAGTATCCCCGTCGCGAGTGTTGCACTCTTCGTTTGGCAACACGCTTGCTCAGCGCGGCAAATATGGGCAAAATTCCCTTTTTCTTGCGAAGGCCTATATCCAGCTGTGGGCTTCCAATGGCTGATCTGATGACAGAAGGCGGTATATGCACTTTAAATAGCTTAGTTTTTGGTGGGGGAGTGGGCAGCAGAATTACCTTGGCAAAGCTACACGCTTCCTATATCTTGAGTAGACCTATATCCAGCCATGGATGCCCTGACGGAGCCAAGATGATGATGTTGATGATTACTTTCACAAACACGCAAAGGTAAAATGCATTAATAAATGACCGTCATGGCCCTTCAAATAAAGTTTCATATGAATGACAGTTGTGAAAATAGATTGTTTTTGCATTATTCTCATCATACTTTAAATGTTTGCAATGTAAACTTTTACTATTAATAATAAATTATAATGGCAAATACCAAAATAGCAATATAACTTTACTAGAGGCAGACCTCACACAAAGGTTGTATGCACAGGTGCCTTACTCGTAACTAATTCTGAATGGCAGTGTTCGCATTGCTGTATTCCAGTTTGAAGGGTGAGAGAGGCAGTAAAATGATTAGGTAAATGTGACAGTATCTTTGGTCAGCGATATGCTATTGATACCTTTGTGATGACACGAACGTCTATAAGCTGCGGTCACGTTGACCATCAAGCGGACTGTATGTTTGTTTGCTGACTTCAACATTAACATTTAATCAAGCTAAATTAAAAATAGTGTAGTGACGAGTACAAGTATCATAATTCAGAAAATATAGAGCAATAAATTCATAATTGTCTTTATAAGCAGATAAGTTTGTTATTTTAATGAAGTTATTACTTCTCTATTCAAAACATATATAAACAGTATACGGCAAGCCGTGAGGTACAAGCAGAGTATATATATAGTACCTCCTTGTACTAGGTGTCGTAAGAGGCGACTAAGGTACCAGAACCGACAAATGGCGGTATATCCATCCGTAATATGTGTGCTCATATCAGTGCTCAAATGCACAGGGCTGGGATGGGCAGCAATATTTGTCCAGCGCGGCAATTATGGGCAAAATTCCCCATTCCTTGTGGAGGCCTATATCTAGCAATGGACTGACAATGATAACTGACGATGGATGATGATTATTTGTATGCAAGCAGGTATTCAAGGAAATAAATGCATCAAGATCTTTAATTATCTTTATCTCTCTCATATATCTATCCCAAGGTTGCCTGGAAGTGATCGTTCAGATAACACAGCCTATTTTACGATTTTAAACATAAAGTTTCATGTTAATGTATGTATATAATAAATAACTTGTTATTATAAATCGTCAATATATGGCATTCGAATGATGCATCAAATGGTATAACTATTTTTTATTGTGTATTTTATTCTTATTACCAGGTTATATAGGACGGAGAGGATTTCAAAGTTTTAATGAAAAAACTAGCGGCGTTTCCCCCGCGATATGTTGCATAACTTTTATACTACCTTTCCATTACATTCCCCTTTTACCCCCTTAAAAAATGATTTTCAGAAAAATATTTTACACGTTTTTTATAGCTTTCATTACAAAACCTTTATGCTGAATTTAATTCGAAAAGCTTAAAAAAAAACAACATTTTTTCATTATTTTGGGAGTTTTATGCAATGCAATGAAAGTACTGAATTATATTTAAAATGATAATGATGATAATTATGATAAAATTTATAATAGAAAAAATCAAATTGTCTCAGTTGTCAGACAAGATTCGATAACAATAGTGCAGTACCCCGCTATGGGAAAGTTTCGGGTTCGAGTCCTTATACTTGAGACATGTTAATTTTTTTCTAGTAAATATTGGCATAGTTTTATGCTAACTTTGCACCTCCATTTTACTACTCAAGGGGGTAATTTTTCAAAACCATTTCTTAGATTCTCTATGTTATAAAAGAAACGCTTGTTAAAAATTACAAGATTCTTACCCGTATATGGCACTGCGTTTATATGTACAGTTAGTCAATCAGTCAGTTTCTTCTTTAATATGTACAGATGTATTAGCTAATGTTTTATGTGAATTTTAGGTATACAATTTGGGAACCAGGACCGCTATTGAAATTCCCGTGGTAACAGGATCAACGGGATAAAATTTTAAAATATAAGTACCTTACGTACCTGCTGATGTTACGAAATAAAATTTTAAAAATATTTGAAATAATCAACGGAAGAACAACCCGGAATGTAGACCACATCGACCTTTTAAATCTATACTTGTATGATGAAGCTGGAGAGTTTGTTTGTTTGTTCGTTTGAACGCGCTAATATCAGGAACTGCTAGTACAATTTGAAAAAAAAAGTGCGCGTTGGATATTCTATTTATCGAGGAAGGCTCTAGGCTATATAACATCAAACTTAAATAACAGCATAGCACAAATCATACTAAATTTGTTCTACAACTGAAAACGGATGATTCCGCGGGGATCTGCTAGTCTACAAATTAATGTCAAGTCACAATTTATAAACACTCATAAACATGCTTCCATGCAAAAAAATTCGCTCATCTTGGTCATGTTTTTCGAAATTTGCAAATTATATGTTACGATTCGACATTGAATTAACGTGACAAACATATCACCGGTATGACGTAAACAAGGATTTCCCAATTTCAAACAATAAACAACATTACAGAAGTCGTCCATAGTGTTCATTTTCAACAAATTATTATTATAAAACAAAATACATGTTTGTAATATAAGAATGCATGTAATAATTAATTATAAACTGTCTTATTTGGCTGAAGTATAAATTATGTTTGATGTAAACTGTTGGACATTGGATTTAACTAAGATTATGAATATGGATCTCTCATTTTCAGGTAATTAACAATGTTTTATTTTAACAATTATGTTGCAGAAATATTCCGAAATATGCAGACTGTAACTTTGCTATAGGGATTTTGCTGTCTAACCTTATCTTGTTTTGGCTATGATAGATTTCTGTCGGCTTAAATCAGGTTTACTTCATACAAAGATCTTCTGCGTTGGTATCTCAATCATATCAGCTGTAAAACGACTGCTGGACATAGGCATCCCCAAAACAGGGGGAAATTGCCCATAATTGTCACGCTGGGCAAGCGTGGTGGCAATCACAGAGTGTAAGGGAACGCTGCCGCTGCCCACCCAGTTGCATTCGAGCTACATTGTTCTAAGTGGATATACCGCCATCTGGATATCCGCCGTGAGAACCCACGACCCCTGGTACACAAGACAGGATCAGTACTATCTGCACCATCGGGCCCGTCAAAACATTAAACCGGTTTTCTAAATAAATTACCATAAATATTATGTGTTCTATTATAAAAACAAAATTAAAAACTTTTTTACGTCGGAAAAAAGACATATTTTACTAAAGCCAAGAACGTGTGTGATGCAACTTACTGATCGTAAATTAGAATTGTTTATTTCAAACTAGCTGTGCCCGCGACTTCGTCCGCGTAGAATAGTTTTTTGGGTACTATACCTTTTTACCTTAACTTATATAAACTTTGAATGTCAAGTTTATTATTTTTTCAAGTTATTTCAAGTAAGAATGAATGGCCTGAAAAATAAGTTTTAAGTTTCTAGCTCTAAAAACAGCGATACTTCCATACAACTTTTCATTCCTCCTTTTGACCCCTTACAACCCATATTTCGAATTAAAAAATAGTCTTTGTCCTTTCTCAAGGTCTAAAGGTTGTATGTGCCAAATTTCATCAAAATAGGTTGAGATGTTTAAGCGGGAAAGCGTAACAGGTAGACAGACAGAGTTACTTTCGCATTTATAATATTCGTAGGGATAAAAAACATGAATTGGTAAAAACATTACTAAATATGCATTACCCATTCCAATCGCCCGTCCCACCTGTGCTCTTAACTATTTGCCACTCAGCTCGCATTAATCCTACTATTTCTAGAAAGGCAGCGTTGCGAAACCTACCGGATCGAGTTTCAACATCGATTCCGATGTGGCATTCGGGCTAAACTGGCTTTAACCGAAAATGTTTATGCGAACAAATATAGATGGTTAATTAGGAACTATTTGGTACATTGAATATGGTATCTACCGTATATAGTCGTCTGAATTTACATACGTGGATTTGGTTATATATAACAGACGAAGCTCTTGGCGATCGGTATTATTATGATTAGAATTATGGCCCAGTGAGTTCTGTGATACAAAAGTAAGAAATTAGGAACAATATTAGTATAAAAATACTAACACCCCAACGAAGAAAGAGCCTATTATTTATAAATAAGCCTGGTGGCACATTTGGTCTTGTTCCTCTCTTGTGTTGTCTTGGTCGTGGGTTGCATCTCAGTATAAATACGTACGTGATTAATATTTATGTTTGTTCTATGACTGGGTGTTAAATGAGTCATTTTGACATGGGAATTGGTTAAGTACTAGACAATAAAAGTCAAGTTTATGCACCTGAGGTCGCGGGTAAATAGTAGCTAACTAATAAAGTAACTGCAAAAGACATTAACAATTATTGGTGTCCCTGTCTTATAAGCCAAGGGTCATAGGTTCGATCCCAACCTGGGACAAATACTTGAGCCCACGGAATACGCGATGAGCGCAAAGCAGACGCAAGTGCAGTCACAGGCAGAATGCTAGTTGTCTATCATTCTATTTAAGAATAACCTTCTTATACATATTTCAGGGCTAGTCTCGTTTCAACAAAGTTTAATTAAAATAATCTTTAAGCTATCATCATAAATGTTAATAACTAAAATTTTAATAACGCAAGGAATATAAATGAAGACATTTTATTCTTATTGTCTAATTTTTTATTTCTGCCGCAAATACAACAAAAGAGTAGGTCAAGTTTATCACACACGCAAATCTCACCGCAAATTCGTGAAACGTAAATCACTTGAGATCTAAATCCTTATGCTCAAGGTCGGTTACCGCACTTCGTACTTATTAATAATACTTTATATATAATAAGCAACTATATTTTATATATAATTAGCAACTAAAAGGAACATAAGCCCCCCCGAAAAAGGGGGTATTTTCCTATAATCGCTGCGCTGGATAAGCGTAGTAATTACAGTGCGTAACTCTGCAACATGAGTGCAGCTACCCAATCACTAATTTACTAGAGGTAAACTCTTACCAATTTCTACCAGCAAATAGCATTGCATTGCTGTGTTTCAGGTTTGTAGGGTGAAAGAAACAGTGTAATTATTGGTAAATATGAGATAGTACCTTCAGTTCACAAGGTTACGGGCACGCTAGTGATATCTTTGTGATGATACAAGGGTCTAAAGGCTGCGGGCACGTTAACAACAAGCTAATTATTTGCATGTTTGCTGACTTGCCCGCCCTGTTGCATTTGATCTAGGCTGCTTCGAGAAGAAATACCGCCATCTGCCAGGTTTGATGACTCAGCTTCAACGACTGACGCCTTTATAATAATTTTCCAATGCTTTTTGTGTTTATAAACTGTATTTATTAGCACAAATTATTTGTCGTGTGCGTGTGGTACCAGCAGAATAAAATAGTACCTACCTTTGTATTAGGTGTTATGAGAGGTGAACCGGGTACCAGAATAGATAGATAGCGGTATATTCATACGAATTAGTGTAGGTCAGGGTGGAGGTGGGCAGCAGTATCCCCATGACGAATTCTGCGCTCTGCAATTACTATCACGCTTGCCCAGCGCGGCATTTATAATCAGAATTCCCTTTCTTGGGAAGGCCTATATCCAACAGTGGACTACCAATAGATGATAATGATGAAGGCATTCAAATCAGAAAGCAAAATCAACATATAGTCTAGGTACACCGACATACGTATACGTTGTTTATCAGACACTCAAATTAGGCACAATCGTGTGTAAAGGTTTATTATTATTGAGTAAGACTCTAAGCCAGTCAGGGGTTCAAAGATTTAACCTATACCACGTAGAGGCTTGGAAGCATGAAGCCATCAAGGACGTTGTAAACAGGTTCTGATAAAGTTGCAAAATATCAGCATATAATTAGCTCATTGCCTTTAATAATATGTTTACTGACAGAAAATAGAGATAGTTTAAAATATTCTCGTTACATGACTCTTGATATGAAGTTTGAACAAACTACATCTTATACATTGACCTGACTCCGAAATAAGTCGCACAAAGCGCTTGTGCAATAGAAATCAGACATTAGAGAACCACAAATATAATACTCAATAACATTTTTGACACACAGGCACAGATACTTAAACATCGAGCAAGATCGAACCCTCTACCCTTGGCGTACAAAACCAATACCACTATTTACATGAGGTAGACCTCATGTAAAGTTTATTTGCATTGGTACCTTACTCTCAACTTTTTCAACCGCCAATTAGCAGTGTTTGCATTGCTGTGTTCCGGTTTGAAGGCTGAGAGAGGCAGTGAAATTACTTAGTAATGTAACATAATATCTTCAAGTCACAAGGTTTAAAGAACGCTAGTGATATCCTTGTGACATTAGAATCGTCTAAAGGGTGATGTGATGCTTATAGTGATAAAAGATTCGTTGTCATGCAAATGATATTTTAACAAAGATAACACATGAATCACAAATATAGTACCTACATAAATTCATATATTTATCACCCAGACATAGAACAAATACAAATATACATCTTAATAATATTTGCTCTGGGCTAGTATCGAACCCACGACATTTGAGGCACAAGACAGGGTCACTACCATCTACCCTATAGGACCAGTCAACATATTAAACAAAGTATAAAATGAGAAACAATTAATATAAATAAATGTCCTAGATACCGACCGCAGCGCCATCTGTCAGGCTGATTTATGAATCTTAACCATCCTGTGCGACATTTAAGCTTTTGCAAAAAAAATTAACCAGTCCAGCCGTTTAGTACGAGCTTAATGACATACACACGTACAGTAGAATAATATATATATGTATATAGACTTGCAGACCAGGATATGGGGATAAATTGATGTTATTATCATTTATACTTTTTATTCTTAAGTTACTATTCATTAGTATATTTAAAATTTATTATATAAGATTATTTGTTTTTTTAATTTAAAAAAATGTTGCTTACATTTTTCTATTTTAAGAAGGTAGAATAAGCATAAGATTCATTTAAATCGGCTAAATTTTAGACAAAGAAAATATCAAACAGAAAATCACAAATATAATACTTAAATAAATATATGACACCCAGCCGCAGATACTTAAATATCGAGTAGGAATCGAATCCACGGCCTTTGGTGCACAAGATCAATATCCACATGAGTTTACACCTCGTGCAAAGGCCATTTGCATTGGTACCTCAATCTCACCTATTTCTACCGCCAAACAGCCGTCCTATTACATCATATTTTTCTATAGCAATATTTTCAAAATATTCCTTAGTTCTGCACGCGTGTATCATTTTTTGTTATTATCTTAGACAATAGTTAACAGTGACCACAAGTCAAGTTCATGCAAAACTGAGATCTTAACCTCTGCATATTAATGTAATTCGACACGTGATCTGAATAACACAGATGGCTCAGTCAGACTAGTCAACATATTCTTAGTACTTATGCTATTTCGTGATCATTTCCTATCCATGCTTCCCTGGACAATATAGCTAGTTTTTATTAAGTCTGCTATTACCAGAAGAAGGTTATATAAAATGAGGTGACCTTTCATAAGACGAACGGAGTAATACGAATTTTGCGCGGTGAGTTAGAATATTCCAGATATTTACATGTATTTTAACTATTTTAATGTACCAATTGTCAGTCGTTTGAGAGTTGGCCCGATTAACAGAATTCGCGCTCCAAAAATCTTCTGCAACTGATGGTATCGTTCACCGCAGCATTTGTTAGGTGTTGTATATAATAATAGACAGGCCTAATGGCGCGGATAGTAGTTAGTAGTGATCATATCTTTTATATGATACAAATATTAAATGTTATATGGATGAATAGCTGTCCCGGGAAACGTTATTTTGACATTTAAATGATATATAATGTGATTAAATTACTAAAACTATTATGAATAAATAATAAGAATGGTGAAAATTTACGGATGTATTTATTTTTTATGCCGTATTACAAAAAAGAAATTGTCCAACAAATATAAATATAAATTTTCATTTTATTGGATAACCCTTATCACTTAGGGGTATGAAATATAGATAGTAGCTGATCCTCAGACCTTATCGGTCTAGTTCTTTCAGAGATTACCTCAAACAAACTGACGAAAATTCAATAAATTGTTATCTTATTATTTGTACCTACAAATATATGTATGTCTGGATATAGGCCCCCCTTAAGAAAGGGAGAATTTTCCCCATAATTGCCGCGCTGGGCAAGCGTGTTGGCAAACACAGAGCGCATTTTTCACGACGGGAATGCTGCTGTCCACCCCCACCTTGTGTGTTTTAGCTACATTGTCTCGGATGGATATACCGCCATCTATCGGTTCTGTTACCTCAGCCGCCTCTAACAACACCTTGTAGGGACATGCTATTCTCCTCTGCTAGTACCTCACGGCAGTGAGGTGATGTGAGAAAAAACTGCTTTTCACTACATGTAGTAAATTATTAGTTATTTTAAAATTACAAACAGACACTCCAATTGTGTTTTTGCGTATTGATATAGATTATAAAAAAGGGAACGCGGTACCAACTATTCGAGATTCACTGACGCACATATACAGAGTTCATAAACAGTAAGAACGAAGAATGACTAACCTTAATAATTATTACGTACCGAGTATTTCCCCTGCCAAGTAGAAAAATCATTATTTTTATACAATATCCACGCGCAGTAATTTTCACATCCATTGATCATGCACGTGGTAATCACCTTAAGCAGCCTCATTATATATTGAAAACAATATAATCATAAAAACAATTAGATGACGTAAAGGACTACATCAAACAATTAAAGGACTTTAACCAATTAACTGGAGGAAGACATCATACAAAGGTCATATACATTGGTATCTCACTCGCAACTATTTCCATCACCAAACGTTATACGTTACCCGATGTTCCGGTTTGAAGGGTGAGAGAGGCAGTAAAATTACTGAGTAATGGGACATGTTATCTTCAAGTCATAAGGTTGGCAGCACGTAGAGGTATACTTCTGATATTACGAGCGTCTATTGGCTCCCGTGACGCTTGCTATTACGTGGACCGTATGCTTATTTGTCGATTAAGGCGTACAAAAATATTTTTAAAAGTTTTCGTATGTAAGTAAGCCGTGGTATACTGCCAGGATAAAACGATTAATCCTGAAATCTAGGTAATTTCGATACTATATCTAATAATTCACTCACTCTTATAATTCACAATACTCTGTTTAATATAGGCCTCAAATGGAAAGAGGGAATTTTGCCCATAATTGCCGCGCTGGGCAGGCCTGATAGCAACCGCAGGGGCCCCCCTGTAGGAAACCCCACTGTTGGAAAGTATCGCCGCTGCTTTCCAACAGTGCCATAGACATCTGAGGTCCTCTGTTTCCTATGAATATACCGGCATCTCTCGGTTTAGGTACCTTAGTCGCCTCTTACGACCTGGTACAGGGGAAGTACTAAGCGAATATACATACCTACAATGGGATCACGGTATCATTTACATCTAACTATTTAATGTATATAACGAAGTACCCAACAAACAAACAACAACAAACGTTGTCCTGTCTTAATTATACTTAAATATTTATTATGAATAAATAATAAACATGTCAGTATTTAATATTTTCTGATATTTTTGCATTCAATAATCAAAGTAAAACTCGAAGTTTTGTAGCTCAAATTTAACGGGACAGCGATGGGCATATCTATCGCAAAGCTACGCTCTGCATTCGCCACCACGCTCGCCCAGTGCGGTCACTATGGCCAAATTTACCCCTTTATATTTAAAGCCAATTTTACAGCTCAAATGCACGGGGATGGCAGGGGTCAGCAGCTTACACGTCGCGAAAGCTGCTATCTTCGATTGCGAACACGCTAGCCTAGCGCGATAATTATGGGCAAACCTTTCTTGGGGGATGTCCTGTAGATTTTTCGTTCGCCTCAGGACAGCCACTGTTGAACAGAGCATTCCTTTAATGATCTTCAATAGGACGGGCTGTATACTGCGCTTGCCGGTACGTGGTCTCCATTCTAAAACTCACGGCTCTATCTGCCATTGGTTCTGCGTACTAAGTACTTTGTTCCGTTGTCGGACATATTAGTTGAATTATTATAACTATCTCAACTCGGAAGTCTTCGACCAATACATTTTCGCTTTGGTAATCATGATATCAGCCATTGGAAGTTGACTATTGGGCATAAGCCTCAACAAGAAAGTAGTAGCACTAGGCAAGCGTATTGGCAATCGAAGATAACAGCTTTCGCGACGGGGATACAGCTGACCATCCCCGCCTTGTGCATTTGAGCTGCATTGTATCGCATAATATACCGCCATCTATCGGTTCTGGTACCTGGTCTACCAAGTCTTACCTGGTACCAAAAGAAGGTACTATTCTACTCTGCCGGTACCTCACTTTGTAATTTAAATGAGGTATTGTTCAGGACGTTTTTCTTCTTTGTCATAAAAGAGAAATCCATCCTAGATGTATAACAATTTTTTTGTTTCTAGTAAAGTTTTCTGGACTACGCGATGGAAGGCAAACGTTTGGATAACAGTACTTATAAAAGTTAGTGGTTAGTTGTAAAATATATGGACAGCTCCCACGGCGCAGACCAAATATTTATCAGATGAACATTTGTATTTGTGCTGTGTCTGAGTATTATTTATTATATATATCTAAATATGATATTAGTAATTCCTCTCTTTGTCTGATATCCATAACACAGTTAAGCACAGCATGAGATGTCGTCTGAGTTAATTATTACTTTTTATATGGAACGTTTAATGATATTGTCGTTTATGTTTTACCGGATACATTTAACGTAGTTGCTTGAACTTGAGATTGTCAGATGATGGGACATTGTAATGACAAATTGTGCCACACAACAATTACTTATGTACGTATTGACGTCATCGGGCCGTTTGTAAATCTTTCCTATGACTAGTACTTTTAAGAATATCTGAATGTTCATTGACCCACAGAAATTCATAGGTCAGTGTACTGATACTTACTACCATAAGAGATCAATGTGGTGTAAAAGATGACGTTGTGACAACAATACAGAAAGGAATGTTAAGATGGTTTGGACATATAGAAAGGATGGACAAAAATAGAATGACTGCACAAATATATACAACAGAATCGAATGGAAGAGTTAGTATAAGACAACCGAGGCGAACATATCTTAACCAGGTAGATAGAAGAGGTATTAAAAAAGGGCCAGGTCGGAAATACCAAGAATAAACGAGTGTGTATAAAAGGAGTAATACGGTCTATTTACTTTTTAAAATAATTAAGATGCACCCTAAATCACTAAACTTCGCACGCGAAATCGCGACCACTGCTTTCTAAGAGAATAAAGAGAACCGACAGATGGCGGTATATCCATCCGTAACAGTGTAGCTCAGGTGCACAGCGCTCTGCGATGGCCTGACACGCTTGCCCAGCCCGGCAATTAAAGGCAAAATCACCACTTTCTTGAGGAGACCTATATCCAGCAGTGGACTTCCAATGGCTGATATGATAATGAGTGGTTAATAATAAAGATGACACATCACTTAAAGCGCCCTCTGTTGACGTCGTATGCGCCCCAAACTAAGGTCAAACATAAATAACGGATTTACATCATTTCTGTGTTGATATTTCAATGACCTACAAACAGTTCAGATGTTATCATAAGATTGCAATTTATCATTACACTGCATTTTTTAGCGTGTCTCGGTTACATAACGATTCTGCTGCTGTTTTTATAGCACCTTTGTTATAGGTAGCTTTTATGACATTCACAGCAACCAATATTGCCATGGATTCTGCAATACCTGTACACATTTTGTGAACATAAGTTAATAAAATCAGTTCATTTATTGCATCATGCTGTTTTCAGTTGTTGTGCAAAGTTAATTAAAGTATCAAACATAAAAACCTTTTGGGTATCGCTTATGTTAAAATATGTATAAGCGATACCTAAAATAATTATTAAGATATAAGGCTAATTTGTGTGCTTATAATCAATTACATGACAGTTTTAAATCACTGAAAATGTCCCCAATTGATTTATAAAAATATAACAAATAGAAAAATACGATATGTATCAGTTAATTATTAACAACATTATTATCGTCACTATCAATGCAGTCATAAGATTTTAATTGGACATAAACCGCCACAAGTAATTGGGAATTTTATTCATACTTGCTAGGCTAGGTAGGCATGGTGGTATTCTCAGAGCGTGACTGTGCAACGGAGATACCGCTCCCCATCCCCATCCTGTCACATTTAAGCTACACCGTTTCAGATGAACAGATACCACCTATCAGATTTGGCACCTCAATCTCTTCTTAAGACACCAGGCATAAGGAGACGCACTATTCTACTCTACCGCTCTCCCAGACTATATCGGATAGTCGGTAGAGTGAATCTTTTAAGGTTATGGTATGGAAGAGTATCCCGCCCTCTAGGTGCACATAAATAAAATTCAATTTCATTAATAAATTGTTATTATGATGTACAGAAATAATATTACACAGAACTGATGCGCGTCAAATACTGAGGCTAAGTTGCTATGTATATTAATGTGTAGCACAGAATTAATACGAAGTAAACACATGTCTTGTGCATTGGTACCTAACTCTCACCTATTACTACCACTACTGTTTGGGGGTAGAAATAGGTGAGTGTTCTTCGCATCACTATGTTCTGGTTTAAAGAGATAGAGAGGTAATAAAGTTTTTGGGTCATGTGATAAATATATATATATATATATATATATTTATATAATCAGACCAGGACGACAAAAAAGCATACCGTCCATGTAGTAGTAAGCGTCAACGCAACTTCTACAACACGGATATCACTAGCGCGAGCAACTTTGCCACATGATAGCTAACAGATATTTTATCACATGACCCAAAAACTTCTTTGCCTCTCTATCCCTTTAAACCAGAACACAGCGATGCGAACAACTCCAAACATAGATATATCTATAATAGGAGCACTCAATTAACTTAGATTTACTCAGAATTATCACACAACTCCACTCAAACAAAGCTGTGGATAAACAAAATATATGAGTAAGGTCATTTCATACTTTTAGGTCTACGAGCAAGACCTCGACGATGTCCAGCGTCCTGGTGTACTTATTATACTACCCGCTGTACACGGTCCTGCTGGCAATTGCAGGGCTCTGGTGCTTCGACGAGTGCACCCTCACCGAAGAGGAGGAGTACGATTTCCAATACCAGTATCGGGCGATGCCGTACTGATGTTCTGTGAGTACCTACTCTTCATAGACATTACTTAACAGATTGATAACCGACCCACTGTCTTAATTCGTTACTTCTTACATATACTTTTACGTTACTTAAATATACTTAACTGGACTACAAATTCTAGAATATTGAAAAGCAAGCCCTAACGAATGTACATTAATTTTGTCTATCCGAAGCAAACTGACATGCTAAAAACGCTTGATATCCTGTTCATACAATAAACGCGGAAGTTTCTATGGATGTATGTATGGCAGCACAAGGGCTGAACAGATCTGGTTGCAAATGGCACCGAGAATAAATGATATTATGGAACAACTCTGGTAAAGAAGTTTTTATAACACAGATCTAGCTTTTTAATGTTATTAAAGAATCGGCGCTGTGTTTTGCACAATTTAGCTGGGAAAAAATGACATAGACTTCTTCTTAAACGATGTAAAAAGTAGAAAAATCGCGGTTGTTAATAAACTTAACAAAAGTATATAAAATACACTTTACATGGATATTGCCAAGTGTGATAGAGAAAAAAAAATAGAAGCGGTCAGCAAAAGCTTTTACTAAAGGACCTTACACAATGATCATCTACACTGGTACCTCACTCTCACCAAGTTGCACCAATCCACACCAGCAGAGTTCATATTTCTGTGCTGTACTGTGGTTGGAACAGTGACAAAGCGGGGAGATTACTGGATAAATGTGATAAAACATCTTCAAGGCACGAACCTTCACCTTTAGAATGACACAAGCATCTATATGCTACAATAACGCGGAAATTCCAACCACAACTCTTTTAGCATTCATAATCATCATTATCATCATATTATCAGCCATTATCATATATCATAGCTATTGGAAGTCCACTGCTAGACATTGGCCTCTCTAATAAAGGGGAATTTCGCACATAATTTCCGTGCTGGCCAAGCGTGTTGGCAATCGTAAAATGTAGCATTGGCGACGGGAATGCTGCTGCTTATCGCCGCCCTTTGCATTTGAGCTACACTCTTTCGGATGGATATATCTGTCGATTCTCATACCTTATTCTCGTCTTACAACACCTAATATAAAGTTTTGTTCCAAATAACTTATTCAAATGGAAAAAAATCGTGTAATGTTAGTAGCAGTTTAAACCTTCGAAGTAATTCACGTTCAAGTTCATTCCAATGTCATATATATAAATAAACATTCAACAATATATTTATAGAAATGTCTGAAACTGACATTTGGAAATACCATATGCTTGTGAAATATAAAATTCATTGTTCCAACTTAGCCTTCATATGTCAAACAAAATAAATATAAATGCATAGATAAGAAATACTGTAGATGCTTATTAAGCAATTAATAACAACTGTTTGAAATGACTTTTATTTTCGAAAATGTGTCTCTTACGAAGATACTCTTAACAATCAGAGTAGATTAGTATTGGAAACGATAGATGGCGGTATCTTCCATCTTTACTGGCGTACCTAAAATACAGTTGGACGGGGATGGGCAGAAATATACTAGTCACGAAGCTACACTCTGCAATAGAAGCAAAAGCCCTTAAATGATTTATTCTCCGGCTAATATAATCAATATTATAATGAATTCTTTATGGCTGTATAACGAACTAGGTTTTTACCTTTTAGCTTTACTTTATCCTATTTAATCCTATATTTTAAAATCTATAATCCCGTCAACAAGAATCTCATACAAAGCCGAATCGAAACAATTGATACCGACCATAGTAAATCAAAGAAAGCTATGCACATATTGACGGGTCTGATGGTGCAGATATTAGTTAATTCTTCACCTATGACAAACATTTATATGACGAATATTTGTATATGTTTATATACTAATTACGCTGCACAAAATATCGGCTTCTCGAGTTGTTTTTAAATTTAAACTACAATTATATTGCAAGGTGGTGAAACACAAAATAATTATATACCTACTAGGTTAAATTCAGAAAATTTTTAAACTTTTCTTCTTGTTTATAACAGAAATGATGACTTAATGAGAACTTAAAAATATATTAATTTATTACGGCAAATAAAGAACGGAAATAAAGAGGTAGGTCGAGGTAATTAAAATAACATTGCACGAAGCAATTTTGAAAAAAAGAATATGTCGTCTTCTACAAAATTTTTCAAGTTTTGGACTAATTGACGCCGTGGCTAGTATCAATGTACAAAAATAAACTCCACAAGCGTGTATTCTAACATTGGCACATGTTATGTAGTGAATGTTAGATATGACAGAAAAAGCACGCGAGTACAATATATGCTGTTCAAATGAGAGCACTTCGTAGTGTGTATGGTGTGTGTTTATTTCAAATATAGATTAAAAAATTATTTTTTAAGAGATGAGGTAAAAAATGATGTATCAACAATAGAAAAAGGAATATTAAGATGGTTTGGACATGTAGAAAGCATGAATAAAAGTAGAACGACAGCACAAATATAGAGCGGACAAGAATAGACGATGGTATAGGACAACCTATGCAAACATAACTTAAACACGTAAAAGACGTTTAATAAGGGCCAGGTCAAAAGTACTAAGAATAAACGAGCGTGTATGGAAGGACTCGTGTGAGTAACAGACGTGATGTATGTATATATGTAAATATTTGAATTATGGTGATCCCAACACATATAACTTTACCTTAACGCAACGGATGGAGTTTAGTAAGAATGAAATACATCGCATGTCGGCTCCATCAACATGCAATTAAAATGATTGTATTCCGTTCCTACCACGAAATTCTAAGGTATTTAGTTGGTATAAAGTTATCTTTGTTAATCTGTATTCAGGTTCATGAGGAACTCGTTTGATAATAATTGATACTTGCAAACTCAAGCGATTTAGTTTTGCATATGAAAAATGTACCGGTATATTTCTTGATCACATCCTCGTATTTGATTCGAAACTAGCACCGCTTCATGGATTCACGCAAATTGTTCCCCTTTCTATAAAAATATACAGCTTAAAATAAAGCTTATGTTACTTGCTGATAATACAAAATTCCATTTGTGGCATAATTTTTTGAAATGTTAAGTAGTTTTTGAGTATACATTACAAACGTATAAACGTAAATATCTTCAAGTCACAGGGTTGACAACGCGCTAATGATATCCCTGATATCCTAAATTACAGGCGTCTATACCTTGCAGTGACGGTAACTATCATGCGGACTGTAGGCTTGTTTACCATATTATTTATTTTAACACACGTCTTAAAAACTTACAGAAGTAAGTACAATGCAGTTAGAAGACTATATTTCGAAAATGTCGACCTGGTCCTACCTTAGTTTAAATGCACAAGTAGGAATGGACACCCCGTCGCAAAGCTTTACTTTGCGATTGCTGGCACGCTTGCCCACGCTACAATCAAGGACAAAATTCCTCCTTTCTTGGCCTATGTCTAGTATTAGACTTGCAACGGCTCGTATAATGATGCTGATAACTCATCCTCGAAATCAGCAAAGCAATGTAAAGTAACACTTTTTATAAAAGCAAAAGTAAAGTAAGCAAGTTTCGTGAGGTACCGGCAGAGTAGAATAGCACCTTCCTTCGTAATATGTGTTGTAGGAGGTGACTTAGGTACCAGTACCCACAGATGGCGGTATATCCACCCAAAACAATGTAGCTGAAATGTGCAGGATTGAGCGGAAATAATAGGTATTTTATTATAATCAAAAAATATAACGTCAAATATATTAATATAACGGGTTAGGTGAAATTCTCCCTTTCTTGGGGGGGGGGGGTTTATTTCTAGCAGTGACTTCTAATGGCCATAATGATGATTATGGCGCAAATTCTAGTTGAAATTTTAATAAAAGTTGTCCTATTGTGTAATCGACGCGGACGTGTTTCCTATACCCAATGCGCAGGCGTCCGTTTGAAATTAGGCGGTGAGACAAGGTCTATAAAGCCGAAGTAGGTCACATTAATTCTTATTGGGCAATTATTACGAGTAATTTACGCATTTTTATCATACATTTCAGGTTGGTAAATAGGCGCATGCTAAAATACAATACGTATGAATTCGGTATGTAATTAAAATTAATTATACATACAATGTGATTGACTATTAAACGTTTTGTTAAGATGAATATTGTTTGGGTGAGTTTTAATAGGATTCAAGACAATAATCCTATAGGAACACAGAACTACTAAAAACAATTTATAAGACAAAAGTTGCCGAAGTCGCATACCTAATAAAGGAGGGGGTTCTTTAAGAATATACTTTTATTATATAATTATATATATTATATAAATTTTGACAAAAAAAAGAAAATAATTTACTTTCCGTCTATTTCATGTCGTTTCAATAAAATATATGCAGACATTATTCTGGGGGAGCAAAACTTTAACTTGCATTAACGTAACAGTGAAAGAGTAGCTTTATAAACAGAGCCTGCATCTGTAAAAGAAGAGAAAAATTAAAAAATACATAGTTTTCATTTATTTAATAAGAAAATACAATAACTAATTGTATAATAGTTACAATAATCAAGTAACTATTGGGTATGCACACAGATACTCAACAGATCAACCTTACAATTGATAATGAACTCTCACTATTATTCATAGAGTCAAAAATTGTTTGAAAAAAGGTGTTGATCTACCAATATATCTGCTTGGATTGTTGAAATTAGGAGTAAAATTTGTGTCTATATACTTACTATAGGAGGACAATAACGAAATAGATCATCCATATATTGCTGATATAATGATTATGTTTAGAAATCATTATATTAGTCTTGAGACGTCCACTGCTGGACAAAAACCTTACCAAGTAATCTCCAATAGGACTAGTTACATGCGGCCTGCGTCTAGCGCGATCCTTCGGTTTTAGTCAGATCTTGCCATCCAATGCCAGTCTGTCTAACTTGCGGGTGGACGCCTTACGCTGCGCTTACCGTTCGCTGTCCGGTCTCCATCCTAAAACTTTACGACTCATCGGCCATCAGTTCTGCGTACAAAGTGCCCTGCCCACTGTCACTTCAACTTACTAATCCGACGGGCAATGTCGGTAACTTTCGTCGGTTCTGGTACGAATCTACTTATTCCTTATTCGATCACGCAAAGATACTCCGGGCATTGCCCTCTCCATAGCTCTTTGAGCTAAAAATACAGAATTGTAATCAGAATAAGTTTGACAAAAGTCACGGTCACATTCTTAAATAGGGCAGGTTGATGGATGAAGGTTGAAAAATCAGATTTCAATAATCACTTACAAATGTGCATAATTTTCAAAGTGAACACGCAACACATTATTTACACAATACTAAACGAAACCGCGAAACCTAATGGAATTCAAACCTTCTCTGCCGAATGAAACAAGGCTACCACTCCCCTCTAAAATCACCTGTTCCATGGCAGGCCGCCTCTGTCTCAGTTCACTACTCTATGCCGACTTGCGCACACGCAGTCTCAGCCCAGCGCTCTTATTACAAAGGCGAAGAGTTCAAATTTAAATAAAACATTTTGTAATATTGCAATTAAAGGTGATCCATATATTGTATGTATATATGAAAATTCCGTGGCATCTCACTTCAGTTGGTAGCAGGCCTTTATCAGAAGGCTTTCAGACCCTAAGGATATAACTTACTAATGGCATATACGAACTTTAACTTCTTGAATCTATGTGATGGAGTTACGATAATCGAGTGTTGAATTATGTGTTGCTCTGCTAATTTGTGATTTATAAATTGGTTAGAGGTATTGTGTTTGTGCGCGAGATAAATTAATTAAAGGTATGTATTAGTATTTTTAATTTTACTTATGAAATAAATTAGGCAATTCATTTTTTTGATTTTACGTTTATTTAACATATACATTTCATATTACGCTATAATAAATTATAATTACGCTTCATATTACTTTACTATATTAAGTCTTGTTAAACTTTTACTTGATTGACGGTTACCGAGTAATTTATTTCTTTCTCCAAATATTAGAAATTCGTTAATGAGTTAATTCAAATTATAAACTATTTTATTGTTTAATAAAATACCTACCTAATATAGGTTTAAAACAAACAAAAACAAACGTTTTTTTATCTAGAAACTAAAATTGTAAATATATTATACTATATTTTATTTTTCAATATAATATGATTGTTACAAAAAGTGTTAGTAAATGAAATTGTAATACCAACAGTTTCGGAATAATACTTATTTATTTATTTGAACGTTAGTATCACTAAATTATACAAGCTATATTCGACTTTACCTATATATACATAAAGATAAAGTTCATTTGCCATTTTGGTCACGTCTAACGAAGCTCGACTGAGCCACACTTTTGAAAACAAACATCACAAAAAAAAAGAGTTCCTAATTTGAATTTCACTAAACAATTCAAAACCGGCAACGATCTATCGGAACTGCATTTCGTCGGTCTTTGGTACACCGCCAAGTCAAAGTAATGCAACTTCCGTGTTTTACAAGAAGTTGTTAATCAATCTCCAATTAATGAACAAGACTTGCTGCCCTCGACCCCTTCCGGAGTTAGTTAGTTGTTATGATAGGAAATACGCTTCAAGATTTACTTTTATTTGTTCTGCTTTTGAATAAAATTATTACCGCAATGGATTATTACAGTTATAAAGGTACCTTACACAAATGTCGTCTGCATTGGTAACAGTCACCCAAATAGCAGTGTTCACATTGCTGTGTTCTGGTTTAAAGGGTGAAAGAGGCAGTGAAATTACTGGATAATGTGATATATATCTTCAAGACCCAAGGTTGGCAATGCGCTAGTGATGACCTTGTTATATTGCAAGCGTCTAAGAGCTGCAGTGACGCATATCAGGCGGACTGCATGTATGTTTGACGACCTGGTGGACGAAACAAAAAAAAACTTTACCTATAAAGAAAGTTGAGGAATCCATAATATCAATTCTTTTAAAAGGCTTTAAGATAACGAAAAGATAAGTCTATTGATCTTTTTATAGGTTGAGTATATCTCAACTACCCTTTCTTTCAAATTTTATTAAAATTACTACACAATAAGCAAAAAATTATTAAAATCTTTTCATCCCGCAGAAACATATTAACACGAAATGTTTATATATAAAGTTGGATGGTGCAGATGGTGGTGATCCTATCTTGTGTGCCAGAGTTCGTGGGTTTGATTCCCACCCAGAGCTAATATTTATATGATGATATTTGTTCTGGGTCTCGGTGTTCAATATATATATTTAAGTAGTATATTTGTGATTCCTTTGCTGTCTGGCGTCCGTAACAGTCCTTAAACCGACTTACTATAGAGTCAGGTCAATGTTTGAGATATTGTAGGAATTATTATTATTATTAAAAAAGATATTAATCAAGAATTGCAGTCTATATACCCTCGTAGGAATGTCGCATTGTTGACTGTTTACCAATATATTATCCTTTATTACTAAAGTTAATCTACAAACTTCAAACAGTAAAAAGTAAATTTCTGACAATTGTAATATTTTCTACATTTACGAGTTTACTACGCATATTAATACTTTTTAACTGCTTTAAAATGCGGTTTACTAAACTGTTTACATTTTTTGTTTGATGTTTCGGTTCCATTTCGGTAACAGTTTTAGTGTTCTAGAAACAAATTCTACCATTGTGTTACTACAATCGTACTAAAAGTTGAACCCGACTCACAAGTTTCCGTTTTCCTCGTTCCTTAGACTAATTTGACCGACCTTTTCAATACATAACAGTGGTGCATCGTACCGCTTCTGCTTTATTGTAATTATACTCATTTTCCACTTATTACGAAGATATTTACTTAGAAATAATAAAGGTTATTAATGATACATCGCTCTCTGATAACAAAACATTTTCTTTACACGAGATAGTGCTTAGCGATTTGCGACTGGAAATATATTTTTAATACAGTTTATTTTTCAAATTTTCTTGGATCACTCTCGTTATACAGTCAATTCGGCTAACATTAAACTAGCCGGGTTAATAATCTGTCCTTTTTGTAAGCTAAATATATTAATCTTTGAAATTTCGTATGAAAACATTTCTCGCAATCGTTTAAAACCTTAATCCCGGCTGTTTTTGTTATATTCTACAAAAAAAGACAATTTAAAGTTTTCATAACTTTGTTCAATGTTACTTAAATTCACTGTTCAAATATTATTATTTTTCTCCAGTCGTACTAATATCATTTAGGATTTTCTTAATATTTAATAAGAAATTTTAAACTTTAAAATAGGTAATGCAGATTATAATAAACTTAAACGTTTTTAAACTGTGAGATAATATCAATATTATGTTGAGATAGATAGATTCGTGTCGGTTGTAAATATACATGTCTTGTTTCTTTTATATATAAAGTAACATAATAATAAATTTTATGTCTAATTATTATTTATTCACTTATTATATTAATATCATAGTCATACAGGTTATTCTATTTACATAACTATATATGTGACTATATATAAATTATAACAAAAATTAAATAAATCATATTTTGTTTTAAATTCATAGAAATATTTAAAATATTTTGATGAAATTATTATTATTAACAATTATATTGAAAATACACTTTAGTGAGATCATTTCACATTAATTACCTTGGATTATTTTTTAACATAAGTCCTGTGTTATGGAAACCAAAAACAATAAAATACCACAGATAAACAGACTTTATTATTCTTTTAGTAAAGAAATCGTACTTAGAAAATGGTCCGAAATATTACGGCCTATTTCAAATCTGTTATCGTAGAGTCATTCATTTTAAGCTGCGTATTGTTCATTTAATATTTGTTATTACATACTTGCCACTATAATCTTATTGTACATATTTTGCAAAAATAAAACCACAGCATTAGACGAATGATCATTCAAATATAGAACCTATTGTTTGAAGTCATTAGTGATCTTTTTTGAATATTAGTAGCTTTAAAGTTATGTCGTTATTCTTACGAAATATTAATAGGTACTTTGATAATAAAAACATATAAAATAACAAGAGTGTTTTATAAATTTCGCCATTGTACGTTTTGATGCAACACAGTTTGCCTTGAAAAATAATAGCGTTGAATTAAATCAGCTTTCATACATTTCAATTCAATTTGCATACGTATTGCCAAAATGAGGTTACTGCCATCAAAGGTCAAGAATATACTAAAATTGTAAAATAAATGATATATGAAATTTAATACATATTGTACTACCAACTTAAAAATACTAACGTGGAAACCATACAGCGTGAGATGACGACTTAGAAGGCAGATCTGAAAAGAGCCACGATATTGCACTTAAAGCTTATGCACCTGGGTCTTATTTATACTAATCTTTTCATAGTTTTTTGGTACAAATGAGCGCAAAATCTATTCGACCAATTAAAATAATTCTTCTAGTATTAAAAAGCAATTTTAGCATTAAATAATTAACAAAACTATATTATATTTCATAAAATCAAACTATAATTACCTAAACTAAAATATAACGACGATATTATTGTGCGTTTGTAATAAATGAACTTTAATTGATTTTAAAATTCCTTTTTTTAAATATAACATAAGCTAAATTCTATCCCTGTATTCCGATGATAATAGGAACTATACGGGTAAAACCGTGAGGCCGTGCTAGGTGAATATATCTTTAGAAGGATCTATCAGTGATATCTTTCGGCTGATACAATATAGAAGAAATACATCATCATCAGTCATGCTGCTCTGTTTCGAATGGTTATACCACCATCTGTCTGTTTTGGTACCTGAATCGCCTCTTACGACACCTGATACAGAGGGTGGTACTATTCTACTCCGACGGTACCTCACGGTAAAGACGTGCGGTTTTATTTGCCTTATCAATAAACATTATTTGCTTTAATTTATCATCAGTCCATTGAAATTAATTAACCCGGTAAACGTCGTAAAATCAATCGAGGAAGTAATCTTTGAATGCACATCACGCGCGATGATTATATTAAGTATAAAATAAACTCACGTTTATTTTTTCTGATCCTTACATATAACCCATCCTGATTATTTATTAAATTCTTCATTCAAAGGTCAAACGGTAAATAGAAATAACAAGCCGGCAGAGTAAAATAATACCTCCCCCATACCGGGTGTCGTAAGAGGAGACTAAGGTACGGAAACTGACAGGTGGCGTAAATACACCCAAGCAGTGAAGCTCAAATGCAACACGGTGCAGATGGGCAGATGCATTCAAGTTTCGAAGCTAAGCTCTGCGATTGCAAGAGCACGGAAAATATAAGCATCTCCCCCCTTAATTGGGGGGGGTTTATATAATGATTATGGTCTAAAATAGACGGTAAAAATCTTTTCAAAAATTGTCTGTATTTACAAAACCACTTTAATATTTTTTTATATATACGAAGACAACAGATGTTGCCAAAAAAAAAACTATGTCTAAAAATCTTAATGTAAAAAGATGTATCTCTCAAGTTGGACCTTTTTATACACAGAGAGTATTTAATTGCTGAAATTGTTTAAAAGTTTATTTCAGACAAACACCATGACACATAATGTTTTTATATCACTACATATTAAAAAACAAAGTCACTTTCCGCTATCTATGTTTAAATCTTAAAATAACGGATTTTAATGTGGTTTTAAATAGCTAGAGTGATTCAAGAGGAAGGTATATGTATAATACATGCATATTTATCGTGAGATACCGGCAGAGTAGAATAGTTCCTATCCTGACCCAGGTGTCATAAGAAGCGACTGAGGTACCGACAGATGACGGTATATATAACCGAGACAGTGTAGCTCAAATGGATAGAGTGGGACTGGGTAGTAGCGTTCCCTACGCGAAAGCTGCACTTTGCGATTGCCAACACTAAAATTTAAAAAAAACAAACAGATACTTAAATTTTTTACCTTTAATAGCGAATTCAGAAAGATTGCAATAGTGATAAAAAAATGGTATTTGGTTATGCCTGAGAGATAAACATATTACCCTACCGCGGACTTTTGTAGACCTTGTAAGGTGAACAATACTGTACTACTGAATTTTGATCTATCTCGCCGGCATCTGCAATGTAAGCGCAAACAAGTGAGTTTATTTACATCACATCACTAAACTCTACAATTTTATTTATCACTGTTTTTCTACTATATTATGCATCATTATTACAGCCATTCAAAGTCCACTGCTGGACATAGACCTTCCCAAGAAAGGAGGCAATTTGACCATAATTGCCGCGCTGGGCAAGCGTATATGCAATCGCAGAGCGCTGCTTTCACGACGGGGATGCTGCTGCCCGTTCGCATCCTATGTACTTGAGCTGCGCTGTCTCGGATATACCGCCACCTGTCGATTCAGGTACCTCAGTCGCCTCTCACGACACCTGGTACATAGGAAGGTACTATTCTACTTTGCCGGTTCCACGGGTGTATCAAATATATATGAGTTACTCCCATGATTGTTTAACGTTCATTCATAAAAACTATTTCCGTGCAAAAAGCACTGAAACCTATATTAAAATAAACCGCTAACATCAACACATATACACAGCTATTAATCCGTTAATATACAATTTTAAATAATTGTTGTACGCAATAGCTAATGATACTGTTTTACTTGAGAATGACGCAGAAGGTTAAAAAATTAATTGTTGCGATGTTTCTTTGACGTGAAGAGAATCTTTTATGGAAATATTCCTGATGCCTCGTTAAGTTTTTACCTGACATAAATACATGAGGATGTATATAAATTATAAAGTACTTATAGTATTATTGTTTCCTTCATTTCGTTTATCAATCATTATGTACTGAGTAATCTCTTAAAACTGGTTGCAATTGATTTTCACTATTCACATATGCAAATAACTTTTTTTATAAAAAAAACAATATATATTCCCTGGCCCACATCAATAATAAATTCACTTTAGCATTAGAAATTATCATTCATATTATACAAATCTATCCTTTATTCACTTTGCCCATGGCATATAGGGGATGGCTTGGGGATTAAACTCACGACCTTTGGCATACTAAAATGATTTAGTAGAAAACTTTTGTACAGGTCATTTGCATTGATATCTCTCACCTATTTCTACCGCTAAACAGTAGCTTTAATTACGCGGCTTTAATTCCAAAGTTCGCTACCGAGTATTTAATTACGCGATAATTGTGATATACTTTAGGTCACATAGTCAATGCCCTAGTGATGTCCTTGTGATGACATAAGCGTTTATCGGCTGCGTTTATGTTTGCCACCAAGCGTACCGTATGCATGTTTGCTGACTTCATTAATAAAAATCGAAGTTATTATAAATCATAGTGTACTTAAATGTAGTCATTACATATAATTACATGCTCACTTTAGTATTGCACGCGGCATCCAAAAGGAATCAATCGGCCACGCTTACGCGCGATTATAATTTTACGCAACAATTGGCAAAGATGGCGCTGGTTCGCCTCTCTGACATTTCACCAAATGTCTAGGCCATTTTCAATACGATTATGATTGATAAGTCATTTATTATTTATCTTAAATGAATATTTTGTAATGTTAGACATGTGAAGTGAACATCAGCTGGATACGATTTTTCCAAAATTAATAATTACCTCGATAAATGTTACTAGTTTTAAAATCAGCACTTACTTAAAGATAAAAATTTGACAGGTACAAATTAAGCGGGCCTAAACGAACTAGACCTGACTTTTAACCGCTAAAACTGTGAAATGACGATACTTTGTCACGTTTACCCAGTAATTTTACTGCATCCACCTCAAACCGGAACACAGTAATGCGAATGCAGACGAACTTTGTAAAAGGTCTACCTTATGTGTAAATTTGTATAAATCGAAAGTTTATGTTTAAAATCATTTCAAAATGACTCCGTTTTAAACCTTTTTTTTCATTAAAAAATAATTTTAATAGGTCTGATTGCGAGTTTAGTAGTATGCCAGTCTTATGCGCCAGTGGTCGTGAATTCCATTCCCAACTTGGACAAACATTGAATTGACTTATATTTGTGATTCCTTGGTTCACAAGTGCTTTCAGCGATCAAGGAATAAATTCATTGTATGAGAATTTATGTGCGTTATTTTATTATTATAGTGAAAACTGACACCTAATTTATAAATGTTAGAAAGAAACCTAAAGTAGGTAACTAAATTCTATACAAATATTTAAGTACTAGTTCATCTCCATCCCTAATTCAATTTAGCTTTAATAGTTATAAACATTTAAGAAGCTTAATAAAAATATGACTATACATATTTTTTTAACACACCTGCCTCCATGGTAATTCGCTTAAAGCAGTTGTATTACAGATATCTGACAGCAGAGGAATCACAAATATAAAACTGAAATACATATTTTTAACACCCAGACATAAGACAAACACGCATAAGATATCCGCTTCACAATCAAAATGTGTATGTGCCCTGTTGTGTATGACCTATGCCTTTTCTGATAGGTATCTATCGATTCCGGTACCTCGGTCTCCTCTACAATTGTACTCTATATTTGGCAACATGAGCTCCTCATACTTGGACTATTCAAACCAAACAGGGCTAGTATTTAGGTAGCCCGGCAGTACATCCGAGCGTCGGTTGCTCGGAACTCGGATTTTCGCCTCGCCTTGAGGCAACATCCTGCTGATTGCGTGCGTGTAACGAGTGGATACTGGTGGTGTTGCGCAATATGGCCGCCTACTCGAGAATGAGCGGCGATTCTGGAAAAGTAAACAAAAATTGTGCCGCAAAAGAATATGTTTTAATAACTGTACAAGTGGTGTTAATAATATCTCACTCAACTTCGGGACTGTCATTATCTTCTTCGTAGAGATTCGTGAGTTTGATCCCCACCGTAGACAAACATTTGTGTAATTAATATTTGTGCTATCTTTGCGTTTTTGTGTTAAATAAGTATTTTAATATAATATTTGTGATTCCTCTGTTCTCTGATATTTATAACAACGATGCTTTAAGTGACATATCTTGAAGTCAGGTCAATGCTGTGTGTTTGTTATCGTTTAAACCGCGTGAAAAGAGACGTGACGTCATTATCGTGAAGGAGGACAAAAATAGAATTATAAAAGTGATTCTTAAAGCAAACTTACTGGTGTACTTAGAGGCAGACCTGATGGATACGCTGACCGAATTCTTCTTGACACATTAATAGAAAAGGTCACAATGGGACAACAATTGGAGGAATCCAACAACTATCATATAGTATTATCTTGATAAATCTAACCTAGAAATAATATTTCAAACGCTGCAGTAGTTCCTGAAAAAATACCATACAACCAATAAACAAACTCTTTAGCGGGCCCGTTTTAAGACAGGACAGATGTTATCCTATCTTATTGCAACGCGCAATCTGTCAATTGCGCTAACTGTCAAATAATTGATAGTTATGTCAAATGATTTAAGGTTATATTTCGAAAAAATAACACCTTGGAACTTTCTTATCTTATTGTTTCTTTAGAACCTTCTCTTAACAATGACAAGCAAATTAAAAATAGATTCAGCATATTTGGTCAAGTCATTCCCCCCGATGCCGCGAGGAAGGTATATAGAGATTCATTTATCCACAACATAAGTAGGAAGTTGGCGTGAGTTTAATATATGTAAATAGAAATTAACCAAAAATATTAAGTATGAAGTCAAAGGTTGTCTTTTGTGTTCTTATATTCGAAGTCTTCATGAAGTTGTAAGTGCCGCGTCAATTTTTATTTTGAAGTACGTCTTTGACTTGATGACCTCTGAGCTTTGAACCTGGAGCTCCTTATCTTTGGATTGTTTTTTTTATTATTTATGAACGTAATTAATTATATTTTGTGCATTTATATTTAAATGTTATTATTATTAACCATTGATTTTTATTCTATCTCTATCTTAAATTACTTATGTTATATTCTTTATCGATTCAAAAATCGTTGAAGCATTGTTTTAAAATGTCTAATTAAAATATCAAAGTTACATAAACAATTGACTTAATTTAAATCTTATAGTCTTAAAGTGTGATAATTGTCCAGTGACCTGATTAATTGGTCAATTGATTGTAGACTCCATTTACACGAACGTTCATGCTTAATTGGTGTTGCCATGTAATGAAGTGGTAGTAACACTCTACCGGACTGGAGAAATAAGCAACTTCACTTCTTTATACGTACTAATGGTCGCCTGGTCATCGAAATTCGACTGTAATTTCTTTTATTTTTAAGTTCAATTTTGTTTATGTGTCTCGTTATTAGTATTAACTAAATGACTGCTAACATAACATTCAATAAAACTACATAAAATATAATTACTATATCTTACGTAATTTATGTACGTTTTGTGTTCTTTGAAAAGCAGTATTTTTATTATAGTAGAAAGAAAACTGTTTTGTGGATTTTAAAGCAATGATCGGTTTATGTTTAGTTCTTTTATCTGCAGAATAGGTTTTTCTTGAAGAAATCGAGCATTTTTTGCATTATTGTAGGATGAAAGCGCAAAAGGTTTTAACCTACAAAGTGTTTTTTTTTATTATCGCAAACATAAAAAAATACTTTTTAAATTAAAATAATCAAGAATTGCAACTTTAAATTCCCATAGGATTACAAAATACTCAACAATACTAAGCAAGTGACTCTGCCAGCGACAGCTAGTCATAAATAGTCAACGAACATAATGCTGATATTGTTTATATAAAAAAAAAACAAGTAACATCCTTCTTTATGACGACACCTTAACTTGAAAGTTACTTGATAAATTAATTGTGTTATTTCTAAATAGACATTGGCATAGAATATTGTTAGACAAAGCAAGTTATGATGAAAGCCTGTCGCAATGTACGCCTAGACTTCTAGACCATAACAAATTAGTACTAACTTGCAAAACATGTGTGATCAGACACTAGACGGTAAAATTTCCTACTTGTCATATCTTCAGTAACAGTATTATATTAATTTGAAGGACCCTATGGCACAGATGGAAGGTGGCAGATTTTTTCTTGTGTGCCAAGAGTCGTAGGTTCGATGCCTACCCGGAACAAATATATATATGATGATCTTTATGTTTGTTCTGTGTCTGGATGTTAAATTTATGTATTTAAGTATTATATTTGGGATTCCTCTGTTGTCTGATGCACGTAAAACGAGTGCTTTAAGTGACTTACTTACCTTGTAGTTAGGTCAATGTTTGAGATTTTGTATAAATTTATTTATTTACTTAACTACTGTTCTATTAAGCTATTCATATGTATATAATATCATCATATTAACCGTTACACCTCTGGTAATCTGCTGAAGGCCTCGATAAAAGATTACCAATAGGATCCGGGTTATACGCCCGGAGAAATTGGTATTTAAATTTCATTTATTACAAGGTTATTTTCAAAATATAAGAGTAACATTGGCTACTTTATATTTTTGGTGGGTTGCTCGTGTAGCCATCGTGTATATATATCTGTAGATATAGATGGCTACACTATATATATAGAGAGAAGCTGATTGACAGACTAACATATCCACACTGTGCCTAAACTATATGAGATATGCATAGGTGTTTCTTTTATAACGTAGGGGAGCAGTTAAAAAAGGAATTTTTAAAAATTCAACTCCTATACGTTTTATCTAAACGTGGGTGCAAAGTTATAAATATAAAGTTACTTCAAAGTCTTCTTCATCAAATCATCCTTAAGGGGATAAGTGGGAGGTGCAAGTCAGTACGAAAGTATTATAACTCAAAACGCGTGAAAACGCAAATATATCAATATAAAATCACGTTCAATTATAGTCTATTAAACTACTTAATGTAAGCTAACAAGAATGAAGTACAAAACTGAAGGCTGTTAGGGCACGAACGGAAGATGTCCAAACTGTGTTCCTTTATGATAACACTGCGAACTATGCGTATTGTGCATAATGAGTAGGAATTTGAAATGCCGCAGGAAACGGCAATGCCGTTCGTTGGCTGTATTTCTTTATAATAATACTACTATACAAGCCGTGAGGTACCTGCAGATTAGAATAGTACCTCCCTATGTACTAGGTGTCGTAAGAGGGGACTAAGGTACCAGGACCAATAGATGGCGGCGCTGGGCAAGCGTGGCAATCGCACAGCGCAAGTTTCGCAACAGAGATGCTGCTGCCTATCCCCACCCTGTAGTATTTGAGTTGCGTTGTTAATGATACCACCATATGTGGGTCCCGGAACTTCAGTCGCCTCTTGCGACATCTGGTACAAAGGGAGGTACTATTCTACTCCGCGGGTACCCACGGCTTACCGTTCATATACAGATTAATTATTGTATAATGAATGTTTAACAAAAACAAATTGAAACTCTTAAGTCCTATTTATACTATAGATAAAAAATATCTATGAAATAATAAAAGAATACCATTCGGCGTATTTAAGAAAGAAAGGGCACAAGTACACTTATATTCAATACTGTCCTAGATTGAAAATTATTTCGCAAATCAAAAACCGTTTTTCAAAAAAGGGCATGCTCCGGTTTTAAATTGAGAAATATAAAACTTAAAATATGCAAACCTTGGCCATTTTCAAAAAGGTTTATTACAAAACTTATTGACATGAATAAGTCTATCAATTTACTTTCAAAATCGATGCCAATTAAAATAGCGAATGATAAAAAACAGGTCTGTACAGTATAGTGTTTTGGCTAATTAATTGACATGTAAATTTCCCTTCCCCATCCTGTGAACCTTGAGGGGGCAGGAAAGAACGTTTAGAAATAGTCCCGAATCTTCCTTCACTTTAATAACTAGTATTTAATATCTGAGGAGTCCAGTTATGGGTGCGTCCGATAAACAAAAACATCATCATTATAGCCATTGAAAGTCTACCCTTGAATATAGGTCTCTCGAAATACACTCATTTGCAAAAAAAAGGGCACCTAAGCAATCATCCATTTTAAATGTTACTATTGGTTTGTTTGATAACTATAGGTAGTCTTACTTTTACAATTTTGTAAATTAATAAGAAAATAATCGTTTTCGTCAGTATTATCATAAAATTAGGATAAAATTTACGGGTTTTAATGCTAAAGTTCACTAGTAGTGTATGCTCGCTAGTAGTGCATATGCTCGTGAAGTAAAGTTAACAAAGATTTTTGTTTGTTTTTTTTAATAAAGTCAAAGCAGTTAAATTTTTAGTATCGAGTGTGACCCCCTCTAGCTAAAATCACAGCTTGAATTCATCTGAGTATGCTAGTGAGGATATCCTGGATACTTGCTTGAGGTATACGTTCCCACTCCGCGGTAACCACATTCTTCAGCTCTCTGATTGTCTGCGGATCCGGTTGTACTGATCTCACGCGTCGTTTCAGAACGTCCCAGATATGCTCTATAGGGTTGAGACATAGGCTTCCACATCGCCAGACCGGTGGGCGCGAGCGTTGTCGTCCATAAAAATAGAGTCTTCGCCTAAAGTGGCCAATGAGGCTTGTGCACGAGGAATTAGAACTTCCGTTATGTATCGACGTCCAGTCAGTGAGCCGTTTTCAATGAAGGCTAACTCTGTACAATCCATTGATTTATTCCTGCCTAAAACATAGCAGAGCCCCCACCATAGTGTAAAAACAAGCTTATGCAGAGCGTTCTCCTTGTCTTCGTAGCAATCGCCGACGTCGATCTTCACCGAACAGAGATATCCTGGTATCATTGGAGACAATACTCTATTCCAGTATTCTTGAGTCCAGGACTCACAATTTCGAGCAAACCTAAGCCTGGCAACTCTGTGCTCACGGAGTAACTTGAGCGAGAAGCCTCCTCCTGACCGTCCATAGACTAATATACACTTTTCTTATTTCTTCGAGGTTGTTCTTAAGGTGAGTATATAAAGATTTCCGATTTCTTAATGCATGACTCACATGAAAACGATCATCCCGTGGTTGGGTAAATGGTTTTCTTCCAGAACATAGCCTTCTCTCGACGGAACCGTTGTCAGGATACCACTACCAGGTCCTTTGAACCGTCGAACGACTCGGACTTAGCCTCTGAGCCACGAAGCATTGGCTGCAACCCTCTTCGAGCAGCGCAATAATTTTGATGGCTTTTACCACTTTCTCTTTACTTGCTTATTGAGACTAGCTGTCTCAATAAATAAAGCTTTGACAATTAAGAATATGAAATAAATTCATAAAAATTGACTAAAAGTTATGAAAACCGATATTGTGTTTTCGAACTTCGCACCAAAAATGATAAAAAGTGGTTTTCTATAAAAACGAGCATCAAACGAAAATTTGAATTTAGAACGTACTATTTTAAACACCACGGCATTTTTAAAACCGGCCAGTAACATGTACAAATGATTGAAATCAATTTGGCACCGTATTTTTTAAAGAAGAATTACAATCAAAACCGCCCGTTTTTTTTGCAAATGAGTTTTGAAAACCAAAATTTTGAAAATTTTGTTTTTGTTCTGTCTCTGGATGTTAAATATGTATTTAAGTATTATTTTTATGATTCCTCTGTTGCCTGATGTCCTTAACACAAGTGTTTTAAGCAACATCTCAGAGTCGGGTCTATGTATGAGTTGTTGCATGAATTTAATGTATTGCGTTAATTTATATATGTAAACAAATAATGTAACGTCCGAAACTCACTTATAGCGACTCCGAGTACATTATGTATGATGAGTGTACTTGTGTTATTTCTTAATAATTATTCGTATGAATTGTCTAATGTTGTACTCCAACAAAATGACAAGAAAAACAAGTCATAAAATGTCAATGACGAGCCCAAAATTCGTCATCGTTCTAGCAAACGTTTGCATCGCAAAACTCATTGACGGCCATCTTGATTTTCAACCATAAAGAAAATTTCGACACTAGTGTGGCAACGCGGCCTTCCGCGCAGCGGTCACTGCCAGCCGTTCCGAATTGGTTTAAGTCATGAACAAATTATGGTCATTATAATTTGTAAATCTTAACCGTCTGCGTATATTAACGTATAGTGAAGGTTTCAGAGTATCGTATTGTAGTAGTATTAAAATAAAAAGAATAAATTTGTCTCGGTTTTCAGTCGGGTCGCAAATTTCCTAAGGTTATTAACCCTACTAGTTATATGACAGGCCCACCGGCACGTTCGGTCGTTTTCCTGTATGAAGTATATTTGTATTTGATTGTGATATATATTTATTTAAATGATTTTTTGTATTGTGCTTCCTCTGACAACACAAGTATTTTACGCTACTTACTTCGGACACAGATCAATGCAAGATATGTGACATGATTTGATTTGTTACTAGTAGCGCGTTAAGCTGTAGAACAAACCTAGCGTCATTTATGCTCGGCTGTTATTAGTCCTAGCGAGATGTTATATAGCCAATAGCCTTTCTCGATAATTGGACAATCTCACACTGAAATTAATTCTTCAAATAGGTCTAGCGGTGCCTGAGGCTAACGCGTTTAAACAAACAAACTCTTCAGCTTTATAAGATTAGTATAGATTAAGATATTACCTATGTTAACAAAAACTTACTAGGCATAGCAATTTTGCTGAATATTTACATATTATATATGATTAATAAAAAACTTCAAAAGTCAATTATTTAGACATATAAATTCAAGAAACAAACTATATTTATTATTTCTATTATACCAGCAAACATTTTTTTAAGTTACTACGTACAGCTGTCTATTCTACCACATTCATGGATGGTGGTCAACGCCTTTGAGATTTCAGCGCCATTTTCTCCCACAGACTACTGATTTATGTAGCAATCTGGCTGCAGCGGTATTCCTAAACCGTTACCACTTAGAGACCTTCAAGGGAATTATCTATTCTCTTCTTAAATGCTGGCAACGAGCCTGTATTTCTTTTGGTGTTTCAGCTATCCAAAAGCAACAGTGAACACTTAACGTCATTGTTCCACTATAATTTATAAGTTTTACCCATGTTAGTTGTAGTAATGACATACTAACTTTGTACGTTCCTTTTACTCCCTTAAGGGGGATTGAGGAAAAAAAATAACACGTGTTCCATGACTTTAAATGAAATACCTTTAAACTGAATTACATTCGAATATCTTAAAATATAGCAAAGTCTATTACTATGAATACTGTGGATTTCTAAATATCTTATCTTAAAGTTTATTATTAATTATTAAGTATAATTATCTTAAAGTTACTCATTTCAAGTTTCTAACCCTTGCTGTTGATATGTCAGTCAGTCAGTCAGCTTCTCCTTTCATATATTTAGATAAAAAAGCCTACAATTTAAATTATCAGCAAATATACCAATTAAAACCTTTATACAAATTCCCAATTGTTTGATGCATTTATATCATTACTGATAGAACATTAACACGTAATTAGTTCTGCAACTTCATGCTGCTTAACCAGGCGGGTTAGTATGCCAGTTCGAATTCATGATCGTGAAAAACCAAACGACGGTCACTGCCGATACATTCAAACTCGTTACGATACGCCAACCTATTTGTTATGATTGTCTTTGTTACGTCGATGTAATTACAATGTCCATACAATGTTATAGTCTTTCTAATTGTATTATAAAGGCTACAATTTTCAACGAATTCAAGTTTAAGGGTCAGCCTAAGTTAAGAAGTTCTAATGGCAGTTCCTATACTCAGTCTTAGTTGGATCTTACAGATCTGTCGTCAACAGAAAGTCTTAAAACTGTATTTGAATTAAACTATCAGACTATTAAACCGTGAGGTACCGGCAGAGTAGAATATTTCTTCCCAATACACCAGGTGTCGTAAAAAGCGACTTAGGTACCGGAACCGACAGGTGGCGGTATATCCATCAGAAACAGTGCAGCTCAAATGTACAGTACGGGGATGGGCAGCAGCATTCCCGTCGCGAAAGCTGCGCCCTGCGATTGCCAACACGCTTGCCAGGTCGGCAATTATGGGCAACAAACCTTCTTTTTTGAAGAGGCTATGTCCAGCAGACAACTTTCAATTGTACGATGACGATGACGAAACTAAAAGCATCTACAGCACCCGATATCTTCGCAAGAGTCTTGCGTCAGCAAACCACATAATAAAACTTAAAAAAATACAAATTGATCTATACATTTATAAATGTAAATTTAATTCTTTTATGATAATTCAATACATATCATGAATATTATAAAAACTCTCAATTTAATACTCACGCCCAAGATATTGCATTTCTTTTCATTGGTTATATAAATAAAAAATTAGTCTAAGAAAAAATAAGTATCTACATTTTATCCTTTTTAAATCCCGGCGTTCCCTGGAGACCTAAAAATTAAGCCCAACGGGGACAGAGACAAAGCGTAAATAAAACGCGAAGTCTTAGCTTTAACTTTATACTTTTTATGTATATCACAGCATTGCGTTGAATATTTCCATGAATATTTTGCAAAACTCCAACATCTGATATATAATAACGTAAAACATAAAACACTCTAATTAACCGTTAAAATTCATCTCTCGTATCCATGAATAAAACGTGCTCATGACGACGCACGCAACAGTTGTGACACCGCACAAATTCCTAGTTAAGTGCGAATTATGACAAACATATTGTGAAGGTATTCAACTATATTATATTGCATTGGTTTATACTGTAAGATATTAAATATGGTCAATGCTTTTATAAATTTTAACACAAAAAAGCCAACGTTAATTATGATTACAGAATCACTGTTTTAGAATAGATACAGACTACGTCTTGGCTAATAGATAGCGCTAAAAACACTATGAAATGTTATCTTTTAGACGACATAGTAATTTCCATTAAAAATCTTCTCTTTTTGCATGAAGTGGTAGAGTGGTTTATTGACAAAGAGTTCGCACAACATCTCATACGTACATACATTGCTGATTCCGTAGTAAGTAGTTATAGTAAAGTAGCTATAACGCCAAATGATACTCTAGATAGGGTTTGTATCAATTTTTTGATTCGAGACAGTAGATTTAAATTTAAGACTAATCACATCGAATATTAGTGTATAAGACAAGGCGAAAAAATCCACTCTCTTGTTGTAAATGAATCTGTCAGTTGTATCATATTTTATGAAAGAAATAACCAATGATATTGAAACGTATTGAAAGTAATTTTAATAAGGAAAGCATTATTAGAACAAACAAAATAATTTTTTCTGGATAGAATTAAGCTTATCTGTAATATGTACTCATGAACAAATTAAATAAAAATAAACGTTCTCGAAATAAAGGTATACTAAGAATGATATTTACTCGAAAAAAAATCAAGTGTTTTACATGTTAGGTGGGAATCGAACCTACATCTTTACCTTAGCAGTATGTCAAATTTTATCAAGTTGCCTACAAACACTCAAATGTCAACAAGACTTTGAAACAATCAATAAATAAGAAATAGTTATTTAATTACTAACATGATATTTGCTAGAAAATTTATTGGTAAGGTATTGTGGAATTATATTGTTTTAAAAAAGAAAACACTTTCAAAACCTAACCAAGCTCTTCAAGTACGAAAGGCACTGACTAAATTATTGGAACTCCCGTTGGAATTGGAGAGGAGGAGAAAAACCCAACTTAATCATTTATCAAATTATAAAATTTTCAAGTGGTACCAGAAAATTTATCAACAGTTATAAAAAATAAATTTTATTTAATTATTTATTTATTAAAAATTACAAAATCTCTACTACTAACCTAATTACACAAATAAAAACAAAAGAAAAACCACGACAGATTACACTGACAGGCTAAATCGATGTTCTCATCCAATTTTCAATTCTAAATGCTCGAAGTGGAGTTTACTGTCAATTGTAATCATTGATTTATCTATAGCCACTATGTATATAACAAGAAATTGACTAGTAAATTGGTAACGGGTCTAGATGTCACATGCTATAAATCCAGTTGGCATTTTAGTTATAACACTATCGATGCTTCAATCGGAATATAATAATAACTTATTCTAGTCACTTACGAGTAGGCAATTGACACACCTATTTAGCGGTGATGCACCAAGCATTTATTTACACTAGGTGTAAAGAATTATACCAATTATAATATAACATACGCGTTCACTGATCATAATGCGTGGATGGGAAAGCGAATGTTTAAAATTTAAAAAAATGCAAAATTTAAGTGGTTTGTAATTGTATATTTTCAAAACCTAAAACTCTATCTTTGAGATAGGTGAACGAAAAGTCGAGAACTAAAGCTGTCGCGTTTTAAAGTGTGTGTTCATAGTCGTTAGGTACCGAGTGAATATATCCTCCCCCTATACCAGTTGTCGTAAGGGCCGACTAAGGTACCAGAACCGACAGATGGCGGTAAATCATGCAAAAAAGTCAGCTCAAATGTGTAGAGCGCGGATGGGCAGCAGCTTCCCCGTCGCCAAAGCTGCGCTCTGCGTTTCCCAACACGCTTGCCCAGCGCAGCAATTATGGGCAACATACACCCTTTCTGGGGAGGCCTATGCCCAACAGTGGACTTTTAATGGCTGGTATGATGATGAAGAAAAAAGTGTTTTATAATTACGTATATAAAGAAATCGTATGCAAAATAAACATAGCAGACTCTCGTATCATTACAAAGATATCACTAATGTGTTGTCGACCTTGTAAACTGAAGAGACAATGTTTCATTTATCCAGTAAAAGAAATGTGAACTCTGGGTGTGAGAAATATGTAAGAGTGAGGTACCAAACAAATATTGTAAAAGGTTAACCTCTTGTGTAGATAGTACATAGATCAGATCATTAAGAAATTACATTCAATGATAAGTACAAAAGTCATCAAGTTTTGGATGGGAACACACACTCGTAACAGCCGCGTAGGACATCCACCAATAAAGAATCAGCATCCCCGTCGCAAAAGCTGCGCTTTGCGATTGCCAACACGCATGTCCAGCGCGGCAATTATGGGCAAATTTCTGCTTTCTTGGGGAGGCCTATGTCCAGCAGTGGACTATCAATGGCTGATATGAGATGACGGCTGCTATAAAGATGATGTAAACCAATGATGAGTAAAACCGTATATGCTACATAATATCCAAAGTGACCTTAACCCTCTAACTCGAAAGATTTATCACAAAACCGGTACTCCGTTACATAAAGTTAATTTAAATAAACTAGGACATTCAAATAAAACAAATACACAATTACTAAAGAATTTAGTCTTGAACTCAATAAAAAAAGTGAGGTGAACGCACCTGTGACGTGTTTAATTTATTTTACGGGCCCATTGGTACAGATGGTAGTGATCCCATCTCGTGTGCCAGGGTCGGGGGTTTCATCCCTACCCAGAACAAATATTTATGATTGATCTGCCTGGGTGTTAAATATATGTATTTGAGTGATATATTTGTGATTTTAAGGGTGTAAAATGAAGGTGCAAAATTAGTATGAAAGTTAGATATAATTTAACGCGGGTAAAACCCTGGCGCACTGCTGCCTATTATAATGCTGCTGGTATGAAAATGAATGAAGGCAAATACATGCTAAAGGCTTACTGGACATGAAAGCGAGTAACCTTCACATGTCTAGTAATTATATAAAAAAACCGAGGCATCCACTATTCGCCGGCTCGCAAGGCCGGCTTTCCTAACTCTTGAGAAATGTCAAGTCAATATTTTTTGTATTGCCCGATTCAATGTTAAATCATAAAGCAACTAGGCTAAGGCCTCAGTTTGAGTTTTTAAGAATAATGTTCGATGTATACGCGTTGCTGCTTTTACTTTAGATCGAGATATTAGCCGTTATTAAAGGCAGAGTAGAATAGTACCTCCCCTGTAACAGATGTCGTAAGAGGAGATTGAGGTACCAAAACCGAGAGATGGCGATATCCATCTGGAACAGTATAGCTCAAATGCACAGGGCGGGTATTGGCAGAAGTATCCTTGTCGCGGAAGCTCTGCGTTCGCCAACACGCTTGCCCAGCACAGTAATTATGGGAAAAATTCTGTCTTTCATGGGAAGGCCTATTTCCAACAGTGGTCTTCTAAGGGCTGATATGATGATGATGATTGTGATGACGATGATTGTGATGACGATGATAAAGCGATTGAGATCGCGTAAATCAAAATCGAACAGACAATGGGACTAATTAAGAAATGGACATCCGTTCTTCTCTGCCATCATAGTTTTGAAGAGAGGTAAATAAATGCCATGAACTGATAAATTAGACGCCATGAATTAACATCTCATGCTTTGCCTAACTATCTCCGAGATGAGTAGCTTAACGCGCTTGTATTCAAACAACGCAAAACTGCATGAATTTCTGAGAAAATATTTCAATAGATTTTTAACACCCAGACACAGAACAAACACAAATGTATGTTATGGGTGGGCATGGAACTAAAAAACTATTCGAAAGAGCGTAATTTAAATGCAACGGGGCGAGTATGCGGCAATTATGGGCACAATTGCCCTTTTCTTGGGGAGGCCTATGTCCAGCAGTGGGCATTATGGCTGCCATTTTTAGTAATGATGATGAACTTGAAACTCCTGGTCAAGACGCAGTTTCAGGTCTTGATCCTGCATTTCATTACTCTTTGAAAAACAAAAACATGGGCTATCCAGAGAAACTGTATATCTGATAATATATTTATTTATCTGTGTGCTAAATTTAAATCAGATCCGATCAGTTATATTAGTGTAAATACATAACAAATATCCATTATTAAAGAACATTATTAAATTTATATTTTGTATCAAATAAACCAAATATTTTTTTTTTACTTTTATATTAATATATAAAATATTATTCAAACATGATTATTATTGAATATCCGTGACCAGTTATGTCAAAAAACGTCAAAATATCGTAATTAAATAAATATTATTGAGTACATAATGAGATCACACAAAAACGCACACCATCACTCACTTCCACAAATATCATTACCAAATTCCACAGAAAGAATAATAGTCGTTGTCATAATAAACGAGATCGCACTTAGCCGTTTTCATCAGCGTGTACCGCCTTAGGGTCTTAGACCCTATCTGGCATTGACTCTGAGAAAAAATCAGTCACACAATGTCCGGAGAAAGTTACTAGTGCCATCTGTTTTTATCTTAAAGAACTATCTTATAGGTCTGTTATACACGGTATTAAATACAGATTTCAGTCTGCAAATATAGTACAAGATTCACTTGAATTACATTTTATAAAAAAATAGATTATTTTATATGAACCAGATATCTGTTCTAATATTGTCTTAGGTATCTTAATTACTGCAATCTGAAGGAAAATAAACCAGCGGATAGTCTTTCAGATTTATAATAAAACATGTATTTTTATTCTTAACATTAAATAATTAAGCTTCCAAAGTATATACCATGCGAATATTGGTGCCCGGAATTTAAAAGGTCATCAGCAGGCGTCAATCGTAACAAGCATACATGCAGACAAATTTCCATTAGATCTAGATATTTATATTATAAAAATAGTATAGGTTTAAACTTAATCAATTACAAAACCTTTTAAATATTCTCTTATGGGCAGATTATAATCTGTTTTATATATCCTTGGCATATTAATTATTAATGTATATCTACTGTAACATTGTATCGAAACGTCAGCAATTAAACGTGAAACTCTGTGTGTTGAAGGTAGCAAACAAATAATTGAACCATTCACTTCCCGGCGGTTGGGCCAAACACGGTCAAGGCACACGATTACCGTTGTCGTACCGTGTGAGTATTAGAAGCTGGCTTGGCCGAAGGTCTGAAGATATGTTGCAAAATATCAATCTCATGTGGAATAGTTGCGATTTCGGCGCTTAAAGTTGAGACACAATGATACAGTGTTAAAGTTTTTAAAGGAATTTAAAGTTTTGTTAGCAGCCTAGACATTTTATACTATTGTTGTTAATTTGATTTATTATTATAATTAAACGAATTATAAAATATTTTTATATGTAACAAAAGGTTTTTTATATTTTTAATACCTAATTGGTATACATTTCTAATTAATTAAAATTATTTAAAGGTATAACATTATCACGGAATCAGCACAAAATAAATATTTTAAAAAGCCTTAATATGATTGTGAAATTATGTACATTTCAAACGTCTTTCAAACTGTGCATGCAGATGGAAAACGTCCCCGGACTTTGAACTGGTCAAGCAATCCCATCGCGGTGTTGCGCACAAAAATCGCAGTTACCACTGCGTAATACGATCCGGTTTCACTTGACACAGTATTGGTTGTTACGTCCTTGTGGGCGCATGAGAGAAAGAGTGCTTGTGATTAGTCGGTTTGCGCGGCGTATTCAATTCGTATCTGGCGAGCGACTCGCGCGCACTTTCGCGTATGCCTCAGCTTTTCGCTTTCATCCGTTGAAATGAGATGCGCGCAAGTTTAATTTTTCGCGTCGGATTTTTTACAAAACGCAAAAATGTTGGCTGGTGTCCATCGAAGAATTCGGTACTTATATTCCATTGTTATATTTCCAACTACGTCGAATTAATGATTAATTGGATACGAAAAATGTTTGTAATTTCTTTTTCTAATATTACATTCATAATGTTTCGCGAACTCTTGTGGATTTAACATTGAAATGGTTATTTCGTACGCGCCATCATAATTCGCTATACGCAAACGCACGCGTTTCAGTTAACGTTTCCAGCATCCAACTAAATCGTTTCCCATTTATTTGATAACCAAACATTACGTACTTTCTAGTGATTTTCGTTACATTTAGTGATTATACTTTTTTTTTTTCAGGTGACAGCTTGCTGATAGCAAATAGTTACCGACGCATCGCTCAGTGACTTTAGTATTACTAACCGGAGTTAGTATTGTGAAGTGAGAGTGTAGTGAGAACTTACTAAATAACTGATAGTATAGTGATATTGAACTGCCAAAATGTCGGGCTTCGTGAAGATCGCGATCAACGACTACTACTCAGACAGCAACTGGACGACAATCATAAATAAATACTGGCTGTTAGCTGAAAGAGTATCGGGTATGTCATGTGTTCATTTTTTTAAATATATTTTTTTAAATGAATTCTGCGCAAACTTTATAAATGCGTAGATTTATTATTTTCATTCTATTCAAGAATAATGTGCCGTTTTATCTCTTGTTCAGTATATAGTATCATTAGAAATGAGTTCAAAAAAGAAATCATATATATTTTTCGGGAATATATCTTACGTGAAATTATTAAAAATTAAAATTATTATTATTAAAAATATTTTCCTTAAATGTTCGAATTCTTTTTGGTGATTTTATTTATTGGTGGTCTCATCTGCGTGATTTAATAAAGCTAGAAGGAAAGAAAATATAAGGTTAGAAAATATATAGAAAAAAAATTAGCAACCATTTTAATACATTTTTAATACGTTAGATTGTAGTAAAAGCGAAGTCTGAGGCCGATAAAACCGAGTGCAGGGTGAATTTATTTAGGTGACTTTAATCAGCCATTGCGACTTGATATATATACATATTATAGCTTATATATTAAAATTATATTTGCGTGATAGAGAATCAAACATGCATATTTACAAACATTGTTTTTTATAACAGTAGCCGTGAATTCTTAAACACCTCACCCGTGAGGTACGGGCAGTGTAACTAAGATACCGGAACCGATGCACTTAAATGCACAGGGCGGGGATGAGCAGCAGCATCCCCATCGTGAAAGCAGCGATTTGCGATTGCCAACACGCATGCCCAGCGCGGCAATTATTGGCAAAATTCCTAAAGAAGACTTCCTAGGAATTTTTAGAAAAATAAAGGTGGCATATAGCAAGTGTGAAGGATCGATTCCTCCGTAGACTTGAATATAAAGTACATCCGACATTTTATATTGTTGATATTATAGAGAAAACGCGAGCCGGATGTCATTGCGAGCAAATGAAAGGAAGACTTTCTGTCAGCCTGCCGTCGACCGTAAAATACTATTTTACTTTAAACTTTATACTTTGTCGGGCCATAGCTACAATAGGGGGGGGGGGGGCTTCACCTACCCAGGACGGTCTGGTGCCCACCCCAAGATGATAGCTACCTACTCTACAATGAATATTTGTGTTTGTTCTGTTGCCTTTGATGTTCGTAACACAAGTGCTTTAAGCGAAACATCTCGGAGTCGGGTCAATGTATGAGAATTTGTGTGAATTCAAAACATACTTATTCGTAGTGTATTGATTACACTGATAAAGTTTCAAATATTGTTAATGCAATTAAAAGACATATATTTCGTTTACCGACGCGTGTATCTACTCATGTAGATAACTCATAAGTATTTGTTCTGTGCCTGGGTGTTAAACATTTATTCAAGTATTAAGAGTGTGATTTCTCTGTTGTCCGGTGTCTGTAACTAGAGTGCTATAAGCGACTTATCTAGAAGCCAGGTCAATGTATGAAATGTTGTGAGAATTAATTTTATTAAATTAATTAAATTTTAGATTGTACTTGCATTAGGTATTGGCATGTTACTGCAATTTATTAAACTCAAAGCCCTTGTATACGATATCACATAAGATTAATCATAACCGTAAAATCTAAATCAGATAGTAAATTATACCACCCGAAAGCCAAACGATTTTATTTATTGATTGATTAATGATACCAGCACCAGTTTCAGTAGATATATTGACGTAAAAAACGCTGCTACTCGTATTTCCATTTTTTTTTGATAATTCTAGATAGTCAGATTCTTTAAAAAATAATAATAAATATTTTTATTTTTTATTTTATTCTTCAATATCTGTGAAAGTTTAAGAGTGGCACCGTCAGAATAGAATAATACCTCCCCTTACATCATGTATCGTAAGATGCGACTGAGATACCAAATCCGACAGATGGCGGTATATCTATCCCAAGCAAAATTGCTCAAATACAACAGGGCAGCTATAAGCAGCGGTAATCCCGTCGCGAAGAAACGCTTTGCAAATAAATTCCCCTTTCTTGGCAAGACCTAAGTCCAGCTGTGAACTTCTAATAGCTGATGTGATGAACCATCGCGGCAATTCGACGGAATCTTGTGTGCCAAGGGTCGTGAGTTCGTTTCCCACCTAGAGCAAATGTTTATATGATGACATTTATGTTTGATCTGTGTCTGGGTTAAATATATGTATTTAAGTAGTATATTTGTGATTCCTCTGTTGTCTGCCGTCCGTAACATAAATGCTTTAAGCGACTTATCACGGAGGGAAATTAAAAAAAAGTATAGGAGAAGTCCCCATTTCATGAGGAGGCCTATGTAAAGCTGTAGACGTTTTGAAGCTGCTATGATAATGATGAATCTTCTTTATGTTCTCATACCATTAGGAGTAGTACCTTTCTATAGTAATTGTTCTTATGTTTTGTAATCGTCTGGCTAGAAAAAAAAGCGAACCTATAATTCTAAATAGGCAACATAGATTATATAATGGGTCATTGTATCGCTTCTTGCCATGTTAATTGACCATACATTATAACAAGGTCGTACGATCAAAATACACTTCTTACAAATTGCTAATATACGCGCTGGTTTCTATGCTGGATTTTATAAAACAGTAGCTGTCCCGGCAAACGTTGTTCTGCCAAAATATAAAAATTAATTTAAAGTTTAATATCGTTTTTAAAATTAAGGGTTGTATGTACTTTTTAATGCCATAAATTGTCAAAAAAAGAAAAAAAAGAATGTTTGGTTTTTATTATCCTTATTATTTAGGGGTATGAAAAATAGATAGTGGCCGATTCTCAGACCTACAGAATATGCATATACAATTTTATAAGAATCGGTCAAGCTGTTTTAGAGTAGGTATTTAACATAGTGGAACGAGAATTTTATATATTAAATGATAATATATTAATTTAAATAAATACAAGTCTGGTTACGCCTTTGGTCAATTATCAATAATTATCATATAATTATTACAACACAACATTAAACACTTCTAAAATTATCAGTATTTTTCTTCTAAATTATACATGTATTATACATATAAATCTTCCCCTTGAATTACTTATTTTTATTAAGAACTGCATCAAAATTTGTTGCTAATTAAACTAAAACTAAACTAAAATATTAGTATGTAGGGATTACAAAGATCAGTGTTTTATACCAACTCAGCAATCAACCTTGCTGTATCTCAGATCACATCTTTCTCCAAACAAAATCACAAGTAGAGCGAAAAGCTAACGATGACGCACTAATAAGTTATAATCAGTTACCTCCAACTCTGCCGCCGTGTGGTACTGGTAGAGTAGAATAGTACCTCCCCTTTACCGGATGTCATAGTGCCAGAACTGACAGCTCAAATACACAGGGCAGGGATGGACAGCAGCATCTCCCTCGCGAAGCTACGCTCCACGATTGCCAATACACTTGCTCAGCGCGGCAATCAAGGGTAACATTCCCCCTTTCTTAGAGAGACTTAATTTTAAAAGTAGAATTCTTCATATCAGCTAGATATGAAAAATTCTCCCTCGGGAATGTTTAGTTAAAAATAACAAGTAGTTGATTCCAATAGTAGCCAGGCCACTAGCCTACTAGTGAGGCCAAGGCGTCGGAAAGTGCAATTTACCTCAAACAATGATCGTTTGGAATGTCCCACGTGTTTTTACACGCTACAACAAACGTTGCAACGCTACCAAAAGCTACAATTCAAGGTTAAGTTTTTACTCGTTAATTTTAGATGACAAATGGTTTGTAGCATACGATTAATTAACGTACTCCTTTCATGTCTTGTTGTTAATGGTTTGTATAATTGAAGTTGTGGGATAGAGAAGCGTTTGCAGTTGACGATGGTAGACCGCTTTTCCTTTTAGATTAGATTTTAAGTCAAGCATATCGTTTTAATAAGATTTTCGAATCTAATGGATATAGGATTCCTTGAGGAAAGGGCAATTTTGCCTATAATTACTGGGGTATGAAATATGACGGTTCATGATCATCACAGAAGTCAAATTTTTACAGCTGGTTGGAGGTTTTCTCAGGGAAAGAGACATTTTGTATATATTTGCTGAACTGGACAAGCGTGGTGGCATTGCAAAATGTAGCTTATTGCTACCACTACATAACTATTGCATTTGAGCTACGCTGCTCGCTGGTCAGTGTGAGATATCCTCCCATGTGCCTGGTCGTAAGAGAAGACTGAGGTACCGGAAATAACAGATGACGGTATATCCGAAACAGATGAGCCAATATGAAACAGAAGCCACTAGTATGCTTGGCGCTGTAACTAGGAGCAACATCACAAGGCACTCATATTATAATTATAGGCACTATTGAATAGTCAAACACGAACTTTTTAATACTACGATAAGCAGAGTGAGTCACATGTCGCATCTGTCATCATTCACTAAGCCTATATCTTAGTACTAGATCCAACCATCGTTGCATATGTCATCTTTTCCATGCGTCTAACCCGAACTGAACTCTCAACCTTATTAAATAGCATAAATCACTAGCGGTACGGATATCAGACATTATTGTGCATTTGAGCTGCACTCCTGAATTGAGAAGCTGACCTGGATGGATATACCGCCGTCTGTCGGTTCTGGTACCTTAGTCGCCTCTTACGATACCTGGTACAGGGGGAGGTACTATTCTACTCTGACGGTACCTCATAGCCTCATGGTACCTCATAATTTAAACAATTTTCATATTAAAACAATTTAACGACGGTAACACAGAAACTTTTATTTCTAAACTCGTAACATTGTTTATAACATAAACAATCATATGTGTCAACACCAAAATAATGCAGATCTCACAATTTGCATACTAGTCTCTATAATTTCATATTAAGCTCCAGATCTTCTCGCTGCAGCGAGACCGGGCGTGATGCGGCGATTTTAATATCCCGCTACACAGCATCTACGGAAGATAGAAAGTGCACATCACAAAGCAACTTTCACGTTCAAACGAAAACCTTCACGGTACTATCACTGACAGTTAATGTGAGGCACCGACTATCTTTTACAGTTACTGTCAATGTCACGCATACATGGTCGCGTTCCATGTTCAATTTGATAAGTTTAGTATATGCAAAGCATATTTATTGTTGTGTTACCGCTCTCTTATGTGAAAACTCTAATAGCTGATAAATGTATTATAAAATTCAGGTCCTGACTAGAGGACCCAACTGAAAATGACACTTAAAAAAGATTTGACTGTCAAAATAAACTTGTCTGTCTGACTGTCAAAAAAAGCCCCGCGCTTTCAAACGCGCCAAGTTGCACAACTTTTATACACACCTTGCATCCCTGTTTAAGGGATGAATTTTTAAAATCATTATAAAAAGAACCATTGTGCAAAATGTCAAGGTTCTAACCCTTATAGTTTAGGCCGTGTGTTGATACGTCAGTCAGTCAGCCAGCTTCTCCTTTTATATATCTTCCTTCATCAAAAGTAAGTCATATTATCAGCAAGAAAATTATATTTGCTATAATATATTTCTAAAATCTTTTATTTAATATAAATAAATAACTCTGACTTATAATGATAATATATTTTTTACTTTCACTAGCGGGTCGTCCTTCATGATATTTCAAGAGATCAGGAGGTATGATATACGAGCCCGATGGCACGGCAGTGATCCTAATTATATGCCAAAGGTCGTAGATTCAATCCCCACCCAGGCAAATATTTATGTACCTAATGATATGTATGTTTTTTCTGTGTCTGGCAGCTAAATATAAGTATTTAAATAGTATATTTGTGATTCATCTGTTGTCTGATATCCGTAACACAAGTGCTTTGAGCGACTCATCACAGATTCAATATATGAGATGGTTTGGAACTTAAATATATAATATAGATATATAACCTAGATACCGACTGCAATGTTATCTGTGGGGCTTATTTGAGAATCGAAATCATCCAGGTCCCCATTTGAATGAGTTCACAAAAAATCATTAAAAACGATCCAGCCGTTTAGTTGTAGTATAGATAAATAACTTAGATACCGTCTGCAGCATCATCTGTCGAGCTGATTTGTGAATCTAAACCATTCAGGGCGCCACCCAAACGCATACAAAAAATCATTTCAATTGGTCTAGCCGTTAAGGGCGAGTTCAGTGACATATAAACCTTTAAATTCCGCCATTTGTACATTTTGTAACATTTTGTGCAATAAAGTTAAATAAATAAAAAAAAATAAATAAAATAAAATTTATAATAAAAGAAGGTTAGAAGTGCCCACTCTACATCTGTTGGCACGTTAGCCACGCCCCTAATTGTAACCTCTTTATGTTTTCTTAGCCTGTGGCTGAGTTAGTTGTGCAGACATGCGATCAAATAAACAATTTGATCAATGCAGCGGAATTCGCGTTGATGTCTTATGCTCGAAGATGGCATACTGTATTACTGATGTTCATGGAAATGTTTAAACATTTATGTCTTAGAATTTGTCTTATAACTTTTTCTGTATAAGATAAGAAATTCAAATCATAAAAACAAAAATAAACACATAGTATAGTAAA
>JACJUM010002819.1:17561395-17630450 GCA_020976665.1 Heortia vitessoides | reverse complement strand
ATAACTTAGCAAATATTAAAGAGTAAAGCATGGTCACGTTTCCACCACGAAATAATGACAGAAAGTCATGAAGGCCGCGTGACGAATCATAGACCATTAGAGCGGCTATATCATCATCGCATGTGCAACCCCGGTCACTTTTAGACCTGTTCTGTCATTTTACCGTTTCCATTGCAGGCTTATGACTTCCTGGTACTTCGAAATCTCAATCCTTTTTTTGTGAGCGAGGAAATACTCATATACCCTGCAATTAAATGATGCAGGGCTGCGACGGACTCACCGGCTGCACAAGCGATGCCAACAGCCTAAAATCCCGCTTTAGCAATCGCACGCAGATTTAGACTGGGCACCTGGAGCTGCGTAGCATGTTATCACGGTACCCAGTCTGTAGCGGCCACTTTTACAGTCTCATAGCCTAGTTCCTCCATGGAGGGTATGCACGCATCTGTGCCTTTTGTAGGCCTTCGAACCTCTATTCAGCGCGTGGAGGTATCCAGCGCAGGTACGCTGCTTTTATTTATCCGTGACATCGTCTCCGATATTTACAGAAAAAGAAAAATACCCAGTGTGCCGGTTGACACTAGTATGTCTAATGCAAAGAGATTTTTACTTCAAAATAAATCCCCTCTTTGCTTCTGTAACCCTCCAATCATACTTTTCATAATTTTCTTACAATTCAATTCACTAATAGTTTTATTTCTCTGATGAACTCAACTACTCACGATATCAAGTGATCAGAAGAAACGGCTAATAGTTAGTCTATATAAATAAATCAAAATGGAGTGTGTGTTTGTAATATCAAAATAACAACTCTTTAGGACACAAGTAAGACTTTTTTATTATTAGTCTGACTATCTATCTGTTCTAAGTAAACTTCTGACCGACTGGACAGATTTAACGGGACTTAGATAGCTGATGTCATAGGCAGTAACTCAGGCTACAAATAATAAATTGTTACAGTCCGAGAATGGAGTCAAAACCGAGGGGCGCTACCAAGAAATAAAGAAAGTTCGCATGTACTAACTAATCGAATATCTGATTACTGATCTGTTTTGGACGTACATAGTATATGTTAAGCTATAGATCGAAGCATTTCTAACGGGAATAGATTGTGTTAAAGAGAATTAATTGCAATACGTTTATTATCTATAAACGCCATGGGCATTGAAGATCTTATTGTGATAATTCGTCATTATCATGTGGTGTCATCACGCACACAAAGTGCTTGTGATTAAATACGCTTATGTTTGTATTTTTTAATAATATTAATACTTTTAAGCCTTTAGGTACCGGCAGAATAGAATAGTACCTCCCAATGTAAAAGGTGTCGTAAAAGGCGACTAAGGTAACAGAACTGACAGATGGCAGTACATCCATCCGTAACAATGTAGCTCAAATGCACAGGGCGGAGATAGAACCATACATTACCTTTGTACAGGGGCCCTTTCAACCTATTATTACAAACATTATCCCATGGCCTCAATTTTAATTTTTTTATTAAACCAGATTGACATCAATCATACATTCCTAGTAATAATAAGCGTCACCATAGCCTTTTCTCGTAATATCACAAGGATATCCGATATATTATATTATTAAAAATATTATATATATTATATATAATATATTTTAAACTCAATAGCTTTCTATTAAGTTCAAAATCGTGTGGACTGTCTGTTGTTTTGTGTGCACACTCGGCATATTTTTTTACTTATCTAGCTGTGGTCAAAGATGCTAGCTTCACAAGTACTATATATTTTACTACTAGTTAAGCTGTATTTTGTAATTATTTGTTGTATCCAGATAAAGAGGCAGATCTCATACAAAGGTTGTCTGCATTGGTACCTCACTCTCATCTATTTCTACCGCTAAATAGTATTTGTATTGCTGTGTTCCGGTTTAAAGGGTGAGACAGGCAGTGAAATTACTGAGTAATGTGATATGATATCTTCAAGTCACAAGGCTGACAACGCGCGAGTGATATCCTTGTGATATTATAAGCATAGGCTATGGTGACGCTATCTACATGGTACGCTATCTAACGGTATCTATGTGCTGTGACAATTACTGTCACGCCAACTGTATACTTGTTTATTGACCTAATTAAATAAAAAAAATAATGAAAATATAAAAAAAGTTCTTAGTAATTTCACTGCTTAACTCATACACACACTCAATAATGCGAACACTACTATTTAGCGGTAGAAATAGGAAAGATACCAATGTAGTCGATCTTTGAATGAGCTTTAATGAAATCATAACCTTTACGTTTTCAACGACAACATAATTAAAAATAACTTTTCAAATAATACAGTTACATCGAAGTAATTGTTTTTATTTTCTTTTTTATTCTTCCTGTGAACCTGCACATTGTTTCTTATGACAATTGAATTTTTGATTGTCGATCTTTAATCTACTTTATAATATAAACGTGAAACGCTTTCGCGAATGATGTGCAATTATTACGATCAACAAAAATAATAAACCAATACTTGTATCGTTTATTATGTGATGTCGTCCGCAAATAAATTAACAATTCTTTTAGATATTTCATTGCATATATAATACACATGTCTGGATGTTTGTACGGGAATAGCATCTAAACTACTGAACAGATTTAATATATTTTTGATTACAGTTTGATCCAACTCAAGAGACTGGATAGTCTATTTTTGTATTTGTAGTTCAATATATTTTTAAAAAATTTAAATACAGGTGTATAGTCAAAACAGGACAACGTTTGGCGAGTCTGCTATTGACAATACATTTTTTAATTCAAGTCTCCTCTTCCAGATCCAAGAGTGCAAGGATGGTTCCTCTTCGACACACCCCTCTCCACACTGGCGATGGTGCTCGTCTACCTTGCCTTCGTTATGGTAGTTGGACCTCTGTGGATGAGCAATAGGAAACCCTTCCAAATCAAGAACACTTTAGTAGGGTACAACGCGTTCCAAGTTTTGTTATCATCGTACATGTTCTATGAGGTAAGGAAATAATCTATCTATATATACAAAAGGTGAAGCTAAATGATTGACTGACCTACTGACTGACTGTCATATCAACGCAGGCACACATATAAAAACAACATATGAACTGTAAGTGTCAAAAACGCACAATTTTGCACCGGGGTTCTTTTTATAATATAAGGAAAGCATTATTAAAAATTCACCCCCTAAAGGATTGAACGGGGATACAAAAAAGGATTCAAAGTTAGTATAAAAGTTCACAGTTTCCATTATATCTTTTACTGTTTGTGTTTGCACAACCCAAGTATAAATATAATAATAATAATATGTTCTTTAAGGTACATTAATAAAAACAACACAAGAACATCACAAAAACATGGAATAGTAGGTACAAGAGGCGGCCTTATTACTAGTTTTATATAATAACGCCAACACGCCAGCGCGGCAATTATGAACAAAATTCTCCCTTTCTTGGGGAGGTCAATGTCCAGTAGGCAATAGGCAGCAGTGGGCTTTCAAAGGGTGTTACGATGACAGAACGTATTATTGGTATTAATTTGTGTGCAGACGAAGTAGCGAAAAGTCGCTGTTTATAATTAAAATGGCAAATAATAGGTATTTGACTCGAATATTCTAAGAGAAAATATTCTTAGTTATTATAAGGAGAAGCAACAAACAGACAAGCGACACTAAACGGCACATATTTACTACCTAGTGACGATTGCACTAACAACCGGTATTTGGTAATAATCCAAGATTATTCCCCATGTCAAGGTGCGCCATTAGACAATCTACCCGATCAAGCACCCGTGACGTATGGTGTTCATTCGATAATCAACCATATATTATTAAACATTAGTTCTAAATTATAATCGGAGTGGTATATTACACATTTACTTCTAGTTCTTTCAAGCTGCTAGACAATAAAGTTTAAGGAAACTTAATTAAACTGGTGAGCTGTAAACACAGGATATTTTTTTTATTAGACCAAATCGACAAGCAAGATTTCAGTCTGCACGATAGTATGCATCAACCGTTTGTAACTTGAAGATATTATGTCACATTACCCAGTAATTTTGCTGTCTGTCTCACCTTTCAAACCGGAACACAGCAATTGGAATACTGCCATTTGGCGGTAGAAATAGGTTAGATACCAATGCAGGCGGTTTTTGTATGAGGTCTACCTCAGATAAATTACAAAATAGAATGTATAATTGATGTTTGTTTGTAATATCAAAATTACTATGTTTTTTTAAATAGACATGTGAACTGTATTAATAATAAAAATAAACACTTTAATTTTTTCGGTAATCTGTCTTTTCACCGGGACTTTCATAGCTTGTTATAACTTGGGCTATTTTTTCAAATTATTATTCTCACTGGAAAAATAATAAAAACGGTAGATTTAAAGAACATATACCATACCAACCAAGAAATATATTCATTGTTACCATGTCATACACTTTGCAAACCGTCTGTAATACAAAAGACAATTCTTATAAGACCTATACGCTAAACCCTATAAAAGCTATATAGGTTATTGAGATGTTTCTCCACTCTATTTCAAATTTGAAACTGCAAATGGCAAAATAATTAATCAAAAAAGGTTAAATTTTAATGATTTTTTTATTTTCTTTCTAAGATTTATATAATTTTGTATTAAATAAATCAAGATTATTTTTATTACCTAAAAGTATTATTTTCTTTTTTCTGCACATTGCTATTAATGTTAAATATACCTGTTTTATCAACAATTATTGAAATAAAACTAGTTAAGATAATGGCTGAGTACGTCATACTATATTTTCACTGACAGCATATCATCTGCAAGTTCACTCACTAATTACCAATTGAAGATTTCATAACAGTTAATTCCCGAACCAAGCCGAAATGTCAGTAACGCACACCCACCTTACTATTCAGTTCACTCGATTCCATCTATTTGTTCGGTCCAAATTTTCAAATTAGCCCATGTATATACATTTTAAAATTGTTATTATAGAACTTGTATTCCAGAAGCACAATAAATAGACACACGAAATACCCTGATTTTTACAAATATTTTTACACCATATCTTATACATTGACCGAATGAGACAAAAGTCGCTTACACAAGCACTAACACAAGTGCACGTCACACAACACAAGGCATCAGGAAACAGACAATACACACAGACACATAACAAACCCTAGTATTCATTATATATTGTAAAGTAAATATAAATACACAAAATATATTATACATTATATTTCTTACTCACTGATTACTATGTCTAATGAAAGTTCTGAAAGTTACGAGTTAACTAAAAATAGACACTGTTACAAAGGTCGTCTGCTTTGGTACGTTACCACCTCGCCACCATTAGTATTCGCATTGCTAAGTTCCAGTTTGAACGGTGATAGAGGCAGTGGAATTACTGGGTAAATGTGATATAGTATCTTCAGTTCGCAAGATTAGCGACACTAGTGATATCTTTATGATGGCACGAGTATCTATAGGATGTGGGTAGGTTTAGGGGTTGTCCATTAATCATGTGAGGCTTGAAAGGGGGGAGGAGTTTGATAAAAATCACGAAAATAACAAAAGGGGGTAGGGGTGGTGTAGTAAGATATCTCGTGTAAAATATTAAGCGGCACGGCGCGGCGTGTAGTGACCTTGACTCGCCAGGCAAAGAACTTATATCAGACAAAGATCTATAATTTTAGAATAAAATAAGATTATAGTTTATACCTGTATTTAAATTAAAAAATTTCTGAGTGTTATCTTAAAAATAATATTCAGAATATTTTAAGATTCTTTGTAGGTACTAAAAATACACGTGATGTTGAAAAGGGGTAGGGGGGTTGGTCTTAAACCTCACTACGTATCACCAATGGGGAAGGGGGCGTTAAAAAATGCTAAAAAAAGATCACGTGATTAATGGACAACCCCTTACCATCAAGCAGGTCTAAGCTTGTTCGCTGACTTCGTAATATTTACATGTTGAAAGTGAAACTTGAAAAGTTTAGATGTTTCTTAATGTTATGTTACATTGCATATAAAAATAGATATATTTTTACAATTTCGATTAATATGATAAACAAATTGTAAAACATAAGCGAGACTAGAACTTATGCATTCGAAGTGTTAACTCATCTCAATGTAACCCTATTTTAAACCCTCCCAGAGTCTTATCATCCCCTGCATGGAGTAAGGTTAATCCTTTACGATTCCATTAATTTGTGGATTTACGGGTAGTAAATCCATAAATTAATGGAATAACTATATACTAATAAGTCTTTTTAATGGGCAAAAACCGAGAACAAAAGTATTTTTCTATTTTATTTGACGTTCTCAACATTGACAAAGGTAGGTAACATTTTTAAAGGTTATTTATTAACAGATGTCTCAAACGAAATAATTTCAAGCACACAGAAAGTGCTAACAGCGTTTTATTACGAAATAGAAATGCTACGTAGGACTTGATTCTTGTTTATATTTTAGATGATCTTTTATAATTGTTTTTGTTGTATCTTCGAACCATATTTTGGTAGGGCGTGAACGGCGACTTCACGCTTCAACACTTCCGACGGTAAAAGTGATGTGATTGATTTACCACCACTTTCGCTAGTTCGTGTGTGGGATTTTATTTTTATTAGACCAGGTTGACAAGTAAGCATACAGTAAGCGTCACCGCAGCCTCTCATGTACTCTCGTAATATCACAAGGATATCACTAACGCATGGCCATCCTCATGATTTAAAGATGAAGTCACATTACCCAGTTAGTTTCAATGCCTCTTACACCCTTCAAACTGGAACACACCAATGCGATCATTTTCTATTTGACGGTAGAAATAAGTGAGAGTGAGGTACCAATGCAGACGACCTTCGTGTAAGGTCTATTTTGTGTAGTTTCTTTGGGAGTTAGGAGCTGGAATATTACTGAAATAATGCTATGCAAAAATAACAAATAAATAAAAATGCAAGTTATAGCTAGTTTCCTAAGCGTATATTACTTGTTCCCAATTCAGGAAAAATATTATTTTCATTTCAAACGTTCTATATTACGTTATTACGTTTATTGTTTTGTGCATTGAAAAATGTTTAAACATTTTATGTTAAAGGTAGTTAGCAGAAACTATTGCTTTAAACTTGTACACATTGACAGCTCATTGTATTGTAAGTTACTCGGTAATTCACTTTTTATTATAGTTTAATGCTGATATAATATATGTTTTGTTCACAGCACTTAATGTCAGGATGGTGGGGCGACTACAGTTTAAGCTGTCAACCAGTGGACTACAGTGACAGTGATAAAGCGAGACGGGTAAGATAATGCTACTGCTCACTCACTTTTTATATTTCCAACAACAAAAATGCGATATGAAAATTATCAAATAATGCTCGAAGAGAAACATCGCGCAAACTTAACAAAATAAGATTTGATAGTAAAATCTCCGCTGTCTGTACTATGTATGTTTAAAACTATAAAACTACGCAACTGATTATAATACGAACTTTTATAGGTAGAGTGATTCAAGAGGAAGGTTTATATCTATAATACACCAATGTTATATAGTAAATAAACAAATTTTGTGCAATTACCCAGGCTTAATCTGACAAGATAACACAGAAATCAATAAGTCGCAAGACTAACAACGAAAACAACATTTTTTTGCATCCATGAGCTAGATCGTTTTAGTGTCTACTTTAACAAGTGAACCTACAAAATGTCCGTGATGGTATATGTTTTTTATTAGAAATAACCCACAACAACTATTTTTATCCTCATTGCACCCATTCAACCGGGAATGGAGAAGAAGTTAATGAGTTTCGAAACAGCATATTACAATTATTTTTTTTATGTTTGTTTATCTCACACCTGATTATATCCAGGACAAGCAAAGCCTACGATTTCCATGTTATTGTATCTTAGAAAACTGCCATTTTATTCCAAAATAATTTATAGCTTCATACTGAAGTGACAGCCGAATTTAGAATGTAGACCCTTTTTTAAATCTGTTTCAATTTGAACGGAGTATGTAAGTATTTCAAGGCGTGTTCCTGTCAACCTCGTGCTTGTGTATTTTACTATAAAATCTTTAGAACAAACCTTACATTTAGGTACCACAATAAAATACATTCACCTACATGAAAATATACAAGAATGCCTGTTTTTAAATTACAAACATTACACCATTAAGCCTCGTTAAATTAAAATAAATTAAACCTTTTTTTCATACGCAATTGTTATCAATCATGTCAAAACAAATCATCATTTGAAACGAGTGAAGCAAATCAGTTAATAGCTATCCTCATGATCGTCTAAATATTATAATGCTTTTCCGAATCAATTTGTAAATAAAAAATCAGACAACTAACAAACTTCTGACAAAATGCACGCAATTACTCAGTTCGCGAGAAATGGCCATCTCACTCTTTATTATTGTATATTGAATGCTTAGAAAGCGAGTATGGAATGGACGTACCGTCGCCGCAAGATTACCATTAAAGACTAAATATTACGCAGAGGTTACGCAATTTGCAAACAACATTTTCTACCTAATTACCGAAAACGTGGACTTTCACATGCTTTATACTTGCTGACCGCAAGTTTAAAAATAACTATAAGTAATTAAGAGCCAATTAAGGCTTTGTTTATGTATTTTTTTTACTAATTGTAAAATATTAGAATACAATTTGTATTCATTGGCCATTTGTGTGCGTACAATAAATTGAAACTAAACATTTTGTTTGTCTTATTATAGAAGCGTACTTTTATTTTAATTAAAAAATTAAACCGGTAGTTTATGATTTATTTACTATTTATAGGTAATATAGATAACATCAAAGATATACTTCCGAATGTTTTTTTTACATTATTAAATTACTTTTTTATAAAAATTACGTTGTTCTCTGTAAAAAAATCCAATTTTTATCATCCAGACATATCTTCTTGCATTTAAATTGAATTAAATTGAATAATTTTCATCAATCGTAAGACGTCTGCTGTTGGATATAAACCTCCCACAAAAATTTGAATTCGGTTATTTGAACATATAAAAATGTCACGCTCGGCAGATTTGGTGGCAATCGCTAGCAAGATTTAAGCTTCGCAACAAAATTACTGTTGTCCTACCTCTGTGTGTACTTATATTTGAGCTGCATTTTTATGTTTTAGTAGCAAAAAAAAGAAACTAGTTCAATATACCGATACCTCCTTGATATTTCATGATAATAATGTTAAACACTCGCAGTTTCTTTAGATTCATACACATATTCTCCAGCTAAATTTATTTATAAAAAAAGGTTTCACACACACATTTTACAGCTAAATGTATCTATAAAAAAAATTCAAATTAAGTATATGTTTGATCTATACATTACTGATTTCAATAAAAGTGATATTTTATAAAAAAAATTAACTATTAAGGACTACATTTTAAGTTAGTTAATGCATCTGAGAGTCAAAGTAGGCTTTAGGCAGTAAAACAAACAGTAATGATATGTCTAGTCTGTATTTATTCTAGTCTTTGCTAGCGGTCAAGTTCAAAACGGCACAGCCTCCACGTCACAGCCTCCGCGACACACTTCGCCGCTTTCGAACACATGTTACTGTTGGTTCCGTACATATCGAACGCACAAGTGAAATGGCTTTTGTCACACGATTGGGCGTGGCTGTTTTGGATTTCTACGTTTAAATATCTTAGATGTGTGCAAATATTTTGTTAATACAATTATCACTCGGAATCATTTAGCGCGTTTCATTTACGACGTTTATCAAATATCAGATTCCGGTTGTAAAATTAGTTGGATGACTACTTTTCTTTCATTATTTTCGGTGAAGAAAAAAAAACTTTTAAATGGTAACTACATATGTCGAAATCTGCATGGGAAATGTTAAGAAGCATCTTGGTAAGAACATTTTTAAAACCAGCGTAACCCGTATATTATTTGTCACGTTGTAATTGTTAATACATTCTATTATTTGTATAGCTATTGTTTTTCCAGTACAAATATCTTGATATTTTTTTCCTATCATACCAGGTCGACAAACAAATATAGTATTCGTTACTAAAGCTAGACGCAATACATTCTATTATTTGTATAGCTATTGTTTTTCCAGTACAAATATCTTGATATTTTTTACCTATCATACCAGGTCGACAAACAAATATAGTAATCGTTACTGAAGCTAGACGCTCGTAATATCACAAGGATATCACTTATGTTTCACTAAAAGCTAAACTACACAATTTCACTGCCTCTCTCATCTTTGAAACCCAGAACACAGCAACGCGAACATTGCTATTTGGCGGTAGAAATAAGTGAGAGCGAGATAACATGCAGACTACCTTGTATGTGGTCTACTATATGTAAAATTCTAAGTAAATAGTGATTTATATTTATATAATAAAGCTAAAGGACTCTTTTATCGCGTTAACCTCAGAAACTGACAATCGGTAAAGAAATTTGCTTTCTATTTGACAAACCAATAGTTATATAATAATAACGCATTCATACTTAGACTCTCATGCTAACAAAAGTTGAGCAAAAGGACTGTTCAAGACTTCTAGCTATGAGAACGAAATCAGAATAATATGGAAATGTTAACGTATGTATTTACTATATTATATTATTTAAATGTGTTATATGAACTATCTGGTTATTTTTAAAGCTAACGCGTGAATATAATTAAGTAGTCATAGCAGAAAAGTATTTTGCACTGCATCAGAAGACTGCTGGACCTAGGCCTCCCTAAGAAAGAGGTAACTTTGCCTATCATTGCCGCGCTGGGCAAGTGTGTTGGCAATCGCAGATCGCAGATTTTGCGATGGGGATACTACTGCCTATCCCAACCCTATGCATTTGAGCTACTCTGTCCCGGATAGATATACCGTCATATGTCGATTCTGGTTCCTTGGTTGCTTATTACGACACCTGGTAAATAGGGAGGTACTATTCTACTCTGCCGGTATCTCACGGCAATGCTGGTACCTCACGGAAATGTCGGTACCTCACGGCAATCTTGCATTAAAAAAACATGCAATTCCAAAATGATTACAATTAAACTTTAATTTTATTCAATGTTATATTTTACTTTCTTAATTATACCTAACAATGTACATATATGAATTATAAATAGATTTGCCAGTTAGTAGCGAAAATAGCGGCAATTGAGGTGATATAAATAGTGGGTATATACCAAAAAAGTATTCTCAAAGAAAGTATACGATCTAAAAAAATAGAAAGAGCCTAAATTAGCATACATGAAACAAAATCCAAGAGTAGCCGGCCGTTTTTCTAACAGCTCGAACAACTTCTAACTTCCGTTCCAAAATTGACTAATCATTTTGTTTGTCGACAAGCTAAACATATGTTATTTATTAATTATCGCCCCTAAGATGGCCGTAGGGACTAGTGGAGTATAATAATTATACCTTCTTTACCAGAAGTCATTAAAGATTACTAAGGTACCGGAACCGATAGATGGCGGTACATATACCCAAAATACCGACACTTAAATACGCTATATCACCATGCTACGATTTCCATCATACCTCGTCTCGTAGTAAGTATTTTTTTATTCATTATCATCATCATCATCATTACAGCCATCAAAAGTTCACTGCTGGACATAGGCCTCCCCAAGAAAAGGAGACTTTTACCCATAATTGCCGCGCTGAGCAGGCGTGTTGGTAAGCGCAAAGCGAAGCTTTTGCGATAGGGATGCTGCTACCCATCTCTGCCTTGTGTACTTTAACTACAATATCTCTGATGGATATAACGCCATCTGTCAGTTCCAAAACCTCAATCACCTTTTATGACACCTGGTTCAAAGGTACTATTCTACACTGCCGGTATCCCACGGCAATAACAGCACGGTATTAAAAATATGTTCGAGTATATTAAAAAGGAATGAAGAAAACAAACTACAAATTCCTTGTAGTTACTTCATCTAGTTAGTGTCAAAGCAATTCTGTCAACTAAAATCTACTTGTCCTGAAAATTAACGCTCTATTATATTGCACGTACCTTGTGCAGTTCAAAACGTTGTCAGAACAGCCTCTAACGTCTAAATCACAAGGTTTATTTTCGTATTCATCAAGATAAGGTATAGTTTGTACTGTATTGACTTTGCTAGTGTTATTTTATTGCTCGCGTAATATTTTTTTTATAAACTAAAACATCTTATCAGTCTGTTGCCGGTAAACCAGTATTCAGTTGGCTCAATGATGACATTTTGTAAATTTTATAGATTCTTTGTAGCAATTTTTCATGTAATTATTAAGTTTTTTAAATTATTTGCTTTTTAAAAAATATTAATCAATTTTTTTACATCATTTAAATAATTACAAGGGTACAAAGTACAGTGATAGATCTTCCACTTTTCCTTATGTTTAAAAGAACGTATGATACTTATAACAAAAAAATAGAACTTATAATTAGAAGTTACTGTAGTAATAAAGTCCGACATGTTTGAGACATCTTGTTTACAATGAGCTCATTGGCAATGTATTGTGATAAATATTTGATTTCTTATTTGGATGCATTCCATTGTTATCGGAACATCACATCAATTGTTAGCGGAACTTTTGGTGTTAAAATGTTTCATATCACTCTAGAAATTTCGATATCGTCACCGGAATAGTGTACTTTCCTGTCTATGTATTGTGATAACAAAATTGTGTAGGCATCACACCCAAGGCAAATGGCACCTGCTGACCATCAAGTTGATGTGAACGTCAATATTTTCACTCTCGAAGAGCGGGTGACGCAACGCTACGTCTGACCCATAGCCCGCGCTTTCACTGCCTGCAAGTTCAATGTCCACCGCATGCATGTCACATCAGTGCGGATTATGGTGTAAACTTAAGTTTACATTTTCAAGATAGAAAATCTTGATAATGGTACGGTAATTCAAACACTCGACATAGAAGATAAAGAAAATATTATGACGACGACGGGAGTCAAAATATTAAGTACTGATAAACAGAAAACCGGTGAGGTATCCGCGGAATAGTACCTCCCTCTGTACTAAGCGTTGTTAGAGTTGACTAAGATACCAGAACCGACAGATGATGCTATATCCATCTGACACAACGTGGCTGAAATGCATAGGGTGGGGATTGGCAGCAGCATCCCCGTCGCGAAAGCTGCACTCTGCGACTGTCAACACGCATGCCCAGTGCGGTAATTATGGGCAATATTCCCTCTTTTTTGGAGACGCTTATTTCCAGCCAGCAGAGAACTCCTTCTAATGATAAAGCAGAAAAGTATTAGACTAGACATCGTCTAATTTATCAATATTCTCACGAACATGTTGTGAAAATCACTATAACTTCGTCTACAAACCCGACTTTATTTTAGCAGAACACGCGTACTGAAACTATTATTTCTGATCAATTGTTAATTTGGACATCAACTCTTATAACTTTCATTGGATACAATTTTAAATATCATTAAGAATATTTCGTTTCAATCGACCTTGACTTAATTGCAAGTTGTAAAAGAAGTTTGTAATTGTAATTCATAACTGGCTTCGTTACAGTTCACCAAAACCAGCCGGTTGCAAGCCCAAATTGATTGCGCAAAGGGCACTTTCTACCAAGGCCACACTTAAAATTGCATTGTAGTGGACTTACAACTTTCTATATTACAAGTTGGTTCAATATTTAAGTAAACTTTCGTTTTCTTAAGAATTCCACGTTTCTAATTGGACCGTATTGAACTGCGACTTCAGTGTCTGATCTCACCAAAGTTGAATGTCCTTTAACCTTTTGTCCCTACCATAAATAATAATTAACCCTGAATAATATGCCAACAATATAGTTGTGCTGTGAGGTACCGGCAGAACAGATTAGTACCTCTCACTGCACCAGGTGTCGTAAGAGGCGACTAAGGTACCACCAGAGTCGTAAGATGGCGGTATAGCCATCCGAAACAGTGCAGCTCAAATGCACAGGGCGGCGATGGCCAGCAGCATCCCCGTCGCAATACACGGCAATGATAAAAAAATATATTCATACAACACCTGTCTAATCGGACATACATAACGTATGATTTAAATTATCTAATCTATTTAATCACAAAATGCTGCAGCTATAATCAGTATACAACTCTACGACTCGGTCAGGTTTTTAAACGGAGTTATAGAATAATAATAATAATAGAATAGTATATATTTACAAAAAAAAATTACCTGACGTACCTCTTGATCAGTGACAGACCTCGTGTTGGATCTATTTTGGGTACGACTCCAAAACATCCAAAGTGACAAGCTTTGTTAATCTTATCTATTCTTAATATCTACTACATATAAAGCAGAATTTGTTTGTTTGTTTAGTTAAAAGCGCTTTTCTCGGTAACTACTAGTCACTAGGTTTGAATTGTTATAATATTTTTGTGAGACTTTATGCTATACTGCGAAACCATCATACCATCATACTGCGAAAAATTCAAGCGGTGTATCATTGCTAAATTTTGCCAAAACAAGAAAACTGATTCCTATTTGAAAGCGAGTGCTGCGTAAATGGTATAAATTACGCAAAATTTCTTAAAAATCAATTTATTCTAAAAAAAATGTCCGCGACAGTGTATATTTATCTATTTAGATAGACTTCCTATGCTACTTATTAACTTTTTTCAAATTTGATCTAAATCAGTACTTTTTTTATTTAAGTGTTTTACCAACATAATATAACATTTTATCCAAATAAATACATAATTTGTCATAAGAATATAATTGTGAATAAAAGTACACTTGAAATAACTTGATTTCAATGTCTACCCTAGAAAATATCATGATTTCAAAATAACTCCGCAACAAAATCGCGCACAATCGGCGGATAAGCTCAAGGAAGGACATAAACAAAAATCTGGTTACTTTACACAATGGTATAAACAACTGTTTCCCTCGTCAACAGATGCTGCATCTATGCTGGGTGTACTACTTCTCGAAGCTATCGGAGTTCGCCGACACGGTCTTCTTCGTGTTGAGGAAAAAGAAGAGCCAGATAACCTGGCTGCATCTGTACCACCACTCGCTGACGCCTTTCGAGGCGTGGCTTCTGGTTAAGTTTATTGCTGGTGAGTTATGTTTGTTGATAATTTTTTATAATATGCATGATAATATGCAGTTATATCAACATATACCAGAAACCGATTGGTTAGTTCCTAATTAAGTTTATTATAAAGCTTATGATCAGAAAGTCGATACCGGTGTGGTGCGCTCTCCAAGTTCTTTTTCTCAAGGTGATAGCAGAATGTCATTAGTAGGTATTTATTTTTGTATACTATAATGTGTGGCAAATAAACATACTATAAAAAAGTGCTGAAAGCAACATTTTTGTAAAATTTTAATGTATTTTTTTTAAATAAAAAGAAGAATGTATTATTTTTAAAAACAAATAGAATTTCGACAGTAATGTTTTTTTACATGTTTGATTTCACCGATCATTTTTGCCTTGAAGGTGGTCACGGAACATTCTCGAATATCGTGAACAACCTCGTCCACATCATCATGTATGCGTACTACATGCTGGCGGCTATGGGCCCTCAGTACCAGAAGTACCTTTGGTGGAAGAAGCATCTCACAACTCTCCAACTTGTAAGTATTCTTTTGTTTATATCGTGACTGGTAGACATGGACGTATATCGTTTACGTGATGGTAAGTGAAAACAGAAGGTACAAATAAAGGGCAAAGCTAGCGTGTTATCAATCCTATGACCTTAAAATCTAATGGCACATACCCAGTAATTTCATCCTTTTCTTTTCGACCGCAATGTGGAATACAATTTCTGCCTTGCTTAGAAGTTAAAACATTTGAATCAAATTCCCATGATGATGACCCTTGTAAAAAAGTGTATATTAACTTCAGATTTAGGGTTGGAAAAAAAAATAAAAACAGGGCGATTTTCATTGCTTTACAAGTCATAGAGAGAAAATGTATTCCAGTCAATAAAAAAAGAAACTGACAAAAGATCAGCTGTAGACATAATGTAAAGATAAATAGGTGTTTGTTTGGGATGAACTTCTAAACTAATGAAGCAATTTTAATATGTTTTTACTTATTAACAGTACAGTAGTGAACAGTACAGTTTGATCAAATTTGAGAGAAAGAATAGTTCAAATCTCCATTTATAGTCACAATATGTTTTTTTAAACATAAGAAAACTTGGGTTTAGACAACGTCTGTCAAATAAGCTAGATGCTTATAAATTACGATAAGATATGAACTTCCCATACATTTATAAGCTAAAATGTGTCAAATTTGTTTATCTTCCGTGGCATAACTCTTAAACCTATTATAATTAAAGTTGGAATTTGATCATTTATTCGTATATATCGTGAGAAGAGTATCTCATACAAAAGTAGTCTGCGTTGGAACCTTACTCTCACTTATTTCTCACGCTAAATATCTGTGTTCGCATTCTAGGTTTTTAGGGTGAGAGATGTATTAAAATTACAAGGTAATGAGATATAATATCTTCAAGTCACAAGGTCAGCAATACTTTATAAATATCACTGGTGTCTATGGGCTGCAGTGGCACTTACTATATGCTTGAATACCGATGGTGCAGAAAGATTGTGAGTTCGATTCCCACCCAGAACAAATATATATATGACGACATTTGTGTTTTTTCTGCTTCTGGATCTTAAAAATATGTATTCAAATATAATATTAATGATTCCTCTGTAGACTTATGTCCATAACACAAGTGCTTTAAGCGACTTATCTTGGAGTCTGGTCAGTATGTGAGTTGTTGTGTGAATTGAAAAAGATCTGGTCTAAATCGAAAATGTTTCTGCTGGTTGACATAAAAACTGATGTCCCCGCTATAATAATATGACTGGTTTTCATCTAGTGACTTATATTAGACGCATATGAAATGTAGGGGGCCTAGAGTAGCGCCCTATACATGAGCGTTGGACAATCCCGATGGCGCATTCCGTATCTTATAAGTCAAGGGTCGTGAGTTCGATTTTTATGAATAATGTTTGCTTTATGATTAGTTATAAATGTGTTTTTTATTTATAACACAAGTGCTTTAAGCTATTTATCAGGAAGTCAATATATGAGATGTTTGAAACTGAATGAACTTATTGTATTATTACTTTGAAAGTTATTATTCTCATGAGAAATAAAAGTTAAGGAAGCAAGGTAAACTAAAAGCTTAAAAACAATTTTTCTTTTAAGTAAAAATATATGACACGCGCTCGCCGGATGTTTAGTTTGCTCTTAAGGAACAACGCTGTCTCCAAATATAGTGTGCCAATATTTTGTGAGAACTTCTACGGAAACGTAGGTACTTATTTGCAGTTGTACAAATACTTATTTCTTTCCTTCTGTGTATAATGCATATTGACAATAAGATAAAAATATATATTCAGTCTTTATTTACAATAAATAATAAATTCAACATCGCATACATTGACCTCTCTCCGTGATAAGTCGCTTAAAACACTTGTATAACTCAGGAATCACAAATGTAGTACTTATTTAAATAAGTTAATGTAGTTTAAGTATATGTATATATATTTAACACCCAGATACAGAACAAACCCAACTATCGAACCCACGAACTTTGGCGCACTATCATCTACGCTAACGAGCCCTTTAAATTGAATGATTTTAAAATTACTTAAAGGTAACTGAAATGTGATACTATAATCTATAAAAATATATAATAATGTTCATACAAATTAGGTATTTTTTATATAATTATATCGAATAACAAGTATACAGTCCAACCTATTGATGTTCGACTTTTCGCAAAGATATCACTAACGAGTCATAAACCTTAAGGTTTCTCGACGATTTTCAGTGCCTCTCTCACCCATCAACATCTCCCAATAGCGAATACTGCTTTCATGTTATAATTAATCGTTAGATTATTTTATAATTCTTTGTTATTTAAATATATCTAGGGATGTACAGTCGACTCGTTACAAAAAAACAAACATAATTGTAATTATAACTCTCCGTGCAATCTATATAAATCCAACTTAGTGGTTAGTACTTCGAAATGTCTAAACCTACACGGTCTGCTTAATAGTTACACAAACAATTACAGACAGACAAATAATCTAGCGAATATTTCGCAACCACTCCGATTGACTGAGCGAGATTGCGTGTACAGTAAATTGTGTTACAATTTATAACATTAATGTTATAAGACAAGGTCGTTTATTGGTACAAGTCAATACATTTAAATAACATTCTTGCTGTGTTGGTACTATATTTTTACATACATCACGCCTGTACCCCTTTGGAGTGAACAAATACTATGGATAATTATACACTATACCGGCTATAATTTTAGAATACCTTTCTCGCTTCCTCTACTCGCATTAGTCCTTCATTTTCGTTTGTTCTTTGTACTTCTGACCTGGTTTTTCTTTAATAACTCTTCTACCTGGTCTATATATTTATGCAATCGTTATACTTTTCCATCGTTTCTACATGAATCATCTTTTATTCTATATCGATTAGCTGTCTCTTAAACTTACCTCTTAACTTACTCATTACTGACACAGTCATTTTACCCGTATAATAATAAACTTAATTACACACCAGAGAAATGAACTTGGAACCATTATAATGGAGAAATGAGTTAGACCTCACACAAAGGTCGTCAGCTTTAGTACCTCACTCATGAGGGACTATTTCTATAGCAGTTTTCGTGTTGTTTTGCATTTGAAGTATGAGAGAAGCAGTGAGATTACTGGGTAATGTAACATGAAATCTCAAAGTCACAATGTTGGTAATGCGCCATTGAATATCCTTGTATAATACTAGCGCCTATAGATTGCATTTTTGTATTCTCGTTTGTCGACTAAGAGGTATAAAAGTCACACAAAGAATGACTTTCATACTTTATTATAAATCTACTAATTATAAAAGTGAAAGTTGAAAAAAATATTTGTGTAAGTTATTAATTTACCAATTAAATAAAAAAAATAACTCAAACCACAGAATAACTCATACATTATAGTGATAAAGTAGGTTTCACACACTTTCTTTTATATGTAGGTGTTGTTTTGTCTTTATCATTAATTAACTTTAAATTATTCTAGTATTAGCTAGCTATATTTTAATGGTACATTACATATATGGAATATATACTTTATGATCCTGATAAAGTAGCTACGCCAGTTATTTCAACATACTATGCCAGTGAAATTCCTGTCTAAGCCGGTTTAACAGTTTCCGAGACTGACCGGAACAAACAAACGGATGGAGATTTACATATACTGTGTTTTATTGTTGCTGTTATTTCGACATTGAAAACAGACAAAAAGGTATTGGTTTGTGAACATGGCCATTTCTTTTATCAATCTCTTATTTTTAAATGAAAAATAAAAAGTCGAAATATATTTATTATTCGTAAAATCGAAATTATGGATTCAATTGCCATGTCTAATGGATTTAATTCCTTGCCAAGGCAAATATATATATATATATGATGATATTTGTGTTTTTTCTGTAGCTGGGTGTCAAATATATGTATTTAAGTAGTATACTTGTGATTCCTCTGTTGTCTGGCATCCACAACACAAATGCTTGAAGCGACTTAGCATGGAGTCAGGTCAATGTATAGGAGGTTGCAAGTTTTTTTTTTATTTTATTTAAATTTATTTGAATCAATAAAATTTCATACAAATATCTCTAAATCCTAATACAAGACTGTGTTCCATATATTTTTGTAGTAAAATAAATAACAAAGACTTATTTAAGTACTACAGAACTCAATAAAATATGAACAATATCTGAGAGTGTGTACTTCTTATCAGATTCTGTTTAGCTGAAATTAAAAATTTAGTCAATTCCTTAAAAATATCATATCAAAATGATTAAGGTGAGAATGTTTTTTCACCCCTTAGTTAATAACATTTGGCACGTGGTTAACTTAAAGTGTGATATATTTTATGTTTTCACACAATGCATGCGTTGACTTGAAATAAGTCGCTAAAAGCATTTGTTTTACGGAACAGACAATAGAGGAATAATTATATATAACCTTCGTACATATTTAACACCTAGAGATAAAATAAACACAACTAGCCATCATATATATGTTAGTCCTGGATGGGGAACTAGCCCACTACTATCTGCGCTATTGGGCCTACGTCGACGGTTAGCCACAGGTTAAAAGTTAGTATTGTGACCACACATAGTAAGAAAGAAAACTACTAGCAGATCCGCAACTTCGTCTGCGTGAAATAGAAACTTTAGAGGGTACGGGTAGAGTAGCCTTCCTCTATCCAGCATGGTTAAAATTTTTCCAATCGGATCAGCGGTTCCTGAGATTAAAGTGGTAAAACAAATAAACTCTTCAGCGTTATATACTAGTATAGGTTATAACGTATTTTTTGTCAATCTAGAGAACATTTACAGCTAAATAAATGAAATGTCGAACAATTGAAATTACGTGATAAATAAACCGCCTTTCAAGCCGTTAATAAAGTAGTTTTATTATGAGTGATCACAAAGATACGCTATGCTATAGCTACCAGCGGCTGCCTGCCCATCACGATAATTATCAGCAAAACTCCAGTCTCTCTAGTCTCTAGTCTACTCTGTCTAGCAGTGGACTTTCGGCTGATGTGAGATATATGAGGAAATAGATAGTAAATATTAAAAAATCTTATGGATTTTATATAGCAACCAATATTTTTTTTGTTTTATTTTTTTTCACGAATGTGTAAATAATCACTAAACCTAGATAAATAAACACTCAACCAAAAAAGGATCGTTTGCACCGCGCCTTAAATGCCTCTCGCTTCGTATCGACACTTGCGCAAACCATAGAATACTCCAATATCGCCAGCGTAATACTGCGCAATTTAATTAATTCTTTAAACGTTTTAACATAAACTCTTCACCGTTTAGTGTTTCTCATAATCGTATATTGGATTTAGCCTGATATATTTTTATCTTTGAGACCACGTCAGATTTTTTTATTTTAGTCGACTCATGCTGAACCATCTTCATTAACCATATTGGATACGTGTTGTTCAGTTCTCTTTGTTAAAAACAAACGTAGCTAAATGACTCGTACTAAATAAAATAAATTATATCATCGTAATCATACCAGCCATTAGAAGTCCACTGCTGGACATAAGCCTCTTTAAGAAAGAAGGTTATATTGCACCGGGAATGCTGCCATACCCGCCCTGTGGCTGTGTAGTTTACCGGTTAAGCCTTAAAAGCGTAACAAAATTCATAATACTAGTATAGATTGTTTCTATAGTTTTTCCAATGTTATTTTAAATATTTTATTATTCAATAATAGATGTAAGAAATTAACACAATTATAATTAGTCTGGCAGTTGTCTGTAAATAACAATAGAAACGGGCCCGATAACACAGATGACAGCCTATTTTATGCCAAGGATCCTGGGTTTGTTCCCCACCCAGGACAAACATTAAATTGTTTTGGGTGTTAAAAATATATATTTAAGTATTATATTTGTGTTCATTTTATTTTATTGCACACAAGTGCTTTAGGCATCCTTCCTCGAAGTCAGGTTAATTTATGAGATGTTGTGCAAATACAATAATATAATTAAGAAAAAAGAAACTGGATATAATTACATTGATAAAGTGTTTTATTTTTAATCGCTTAAACGAAATGGTTTTGAATCTTTAATATAATTGTTTATATTCATACTTCTTATCCCTACCAACTTATAAACTAAATAGTCCAACAATCAAAAAACAATGGAAGTAAACTCGCCATAATTAACCACAGCTGACTAATTACGAACAAGACTGTATGAGCACACATTTAGGTACAAACGTCTCGTGACTAGGACCGGGTTATTTTAACAGCTTCGTCGGCCGGAACGCAGTATCCTTTCCCGCAACATACTCTTTAAACATTTGAAACTGCGGTACATACTTGATAGTTACAATATTGCTTGTATACCGGCGTATTTGTTAAGACACGTCGTTAGGTAAGAGATAGTAATATTTTTAGATCCTATTATCATAAGTCTACTAGACCTAGATCGTTTGAAGACATTCTCGTTTATGTCCGCATCCCGGCCTTATTGTATAACACTGGTTCGAATATGTATACCGCCATCTGTCGGATCCGATACCTTAGTCACTTAAGAACACAATTTATACAGAAATGCTATTCTAGTATGCTTCACGACAATATTGGTTGGTTAAAGTAAAAAACAATTAAATGTATATATTAAATCTGTACTAATATTATAAAGAGAAAATACTTGTATTTTTGTTTGTAATGAATTGGCCTTTAAAAAAACCTTTAATTTGTAGAAAGCTACATTTTTCTAAAGTAACATTTATAATATAACAGAATAAATTCAGATATTCTTAGGTATATATATATATATATATATAATCAGATGATATATAATAATTTATATAACAAAATATAAAAGTCCTTGTAGTTCGTGGTAACTTACTAGATCTCATTTAAACCGATTTTCGGTGGAAGTTTTAATCGTTTACATTATTTTACTTTTACCTTTCCCTTATTGCAGAAGTTACAGTGGGAGGGGGGGGGGGCGTGTACATTTTACCACTTTATAAGTGTCTCTTACGCAAACTATTAAGTTTAAAAAGAAGAATATATTTACATATTATTATTTAAGTAAAATGAAAATTATTATTCATTTTCATTTTACTTAAATAATAATATTAATTTAAATAATAATTAAATTGTACTAAGATTTTACTTTTAGATTATTTCAATTCAAAAGTAATTAATTTTTTATCTAACACCTACGGTCTTTTACACATAATATAACTAATTACGGAATTAGACCGTGATTGAGTTAAAGAGTTAATTATTTTTGGTTTTTCTTTTTTATTATTTTTTATCATCATATTAACTGTAAGACTTAAGTTAATCTTACGCTGGGCAAGCCTGGTGATTGCCGTCGGGAAGGAAAGAATTCCAGTTCTGTACCAAGTGTCGTTATAGGCGCATGTAGTATTAGAACCGACAGATGGCGGTACATCCATCCAAAATAGCTTAACTCAAATGCAATAACGCGGGAACCCATACATACCTGAGTTAGACCTTAAAAAACCTACACTCTCACCTATTTCTACCAGAAATCAGCACTGTTGCTGTGTTCCGGTTTGAAGGGTGAGAGAGACAGTGAGCTTACTGGGTAAGGTGATATAATAATCTTCAAGTCAAAAGGTTGCCAATGCGCTAGTGATATATTTGTGATATTACAAGTGTAGATAACTGACAAACGCGCGAAGCGCGGCAAATTCATATAATAAACTTTCATTTAATTACATATATTTTGAATAACTTAAACCGTTTATGCAACGCATGCGACGAAAGACCTCAAATGTAAAAATTTTTCCCCGTTTTTGCAACATTTCTCACTGACGCTACGCTCTTATTACTCTCAGCCTAATTTTATATAGCCTAAAGTCTTTCTCTATAAATGGACTATCCAACAAAAAAAGAATTATTCAGATCGGACTAGTAAATCCTGAAATTAGTGCGTTTAAACAAACAAACTCTTCCGCTTTATAATATTAGTATAAATTATTATTGATTAGCTAACATTCAATCAAGTACTTATCGCCTGTGAATTAATTGAACAGAGGCATAAAACTTGCGACGTAACGTAAATATGTTTATTGATTCCATTTTAAAAAGTAGGTTTGTAGGTCATGTTTACATCTTTTTTTGACTAGCACAAACAAGTAAACGGTCTAGGTGGCAGTAAGCGTCACTACAGTCTATACCACGTCCGACATCGTAGACCGCGTCAAGTCTTAGACGAACCACCCGATAGTCTAACCGCTAAAATCGCAGCCCTTCCCGCCGTCTCACTGGCACAACACGATCATTAACACTTTACATGCATCCGTACAACAGAACAGTACACCGTGTTCGCCGGCGATCGCGTTCAGTCCCTGCCCCCACGAGCGATAACCGACAGCCCTAGAGCTGTCTTAATTATATTGTTCAAATCATTAATGCTATATCATTATTTTTCAGACACAATTCTTCATGGTCCTGTTCCACTCTATCAGCGCGCTCGTCTACGACTGTGGTTATCCAAAGTGAGTGTTCATTTATTCTAAAATTAAATTATCTATATTTTTAATCTGATTTATATTTCAGTTAAGCTGAAAAAACAAGCAAAACAATAGCTAAGCTAAGCGTAATCTTCTCAGAAATAGATTTCATAATATTTTCTTAATTAAAATTTAATAAATAATCCTTATAATATTATATAAAAAAAAATTAAATTAGAAAAACACAACGCACCACTCATTTACCAGAAATTCTAATATATAATAACAGCCTTATCACTATTTAATAAAAAACTCATCATCTCACATTTCGCAAACGATAAGAAAAAAATAATCAGCATTTACGAAAATTAATTCCGATCACAATAGATCCAAACAGCAACCATGATTGCCAAAGACACAAAGCCGATGCAACGCCGAATCGGGTGTAATAGAGAGGAACGCCCGGTTTCATTACCGCAGATCTCTTATATAGGTTTTGCAATATAACCTGCAGAACTCACGGCTTATCCCATAAACAGACCTGGAGAATAGACGCCACGAGATTTCCAACCTTAATACTTTAGATATAAGATCTTTTTATCTATCCAAGATCTTAATCTGAAACGCTCGTACATTTTTTCTTACCATTACCATCCATGTATACTTAACTACCAGTGCCCGACGGTTTCACCCGCATTAAGTTGTAGAACTTTAATACTAACTTTGCGTTTTCCTTTTATTCCCTTTAGATATAATTTCATGACTATTAATGAAAAATCTTTATACTGAATTTTATTCCATAAAAATCCAAAAATATCAAAGTTTCATACTAAAGTTCCACCCCTTTAGGGAGTAAATAAGAAAAAAAACCTTTCTTTCCATTTCGAGTTTCTAACCCTTATAGTTTAGCCTCTGTGTATGCACTAATAATATTTCTTTATAATTTATTTATTAAAAACGACTATCATGAAAGATTTTTGCAATATTGTGATCGAATTACTTGGAAAGGGGATATAATACTTTAATAACGTTACAATACGCAAATTTTAGTACATAATTGTTTAGTATTAGGAAGAAGACACCAAATTTGCTATCGACCAATATAATGTTTGAGGTTTTATTATATTTGTTTATTTAACTATTTAAATCACTTAATTCGGTACTCGAAACAATTGAATGTAATAAACTACACTATCCTGGTAATGATCGAACCTTCTGTGTATCTCATCGTCGTTAGTTGTGTAGAATTCTATTTAATCCCTCAATTTACTAATGAGTAATATAAACCTTGTAAACATATGAATAAAGATTGAAATAACATCTCGTCTATTATTTTTACAGGATCATCGCGTCTGGCCTGATTGTGCACTCGTCGATATTCATTGTCCTCTTCATGAACTTCTACGTCCAAGCTTACAAAAAGGAGAGGCCGAAGCGACCAGTCGTCAACGAAAACAACAACACAATTCCGAACGGGCACAGCAAAATGAACGGCGAAACCAACGGACACGTCACACAATGTGCAGAAAAACCAAACGGACTCACAACCCTCTCAAACGGCTTCGCTAAATGTGAACTGAACGAGCATCCGAACGGGTTCGGAAATGGCCACGCTCTTACAGATAAAGAAAAAGTGCAATAGTACGATATTATGAATATTTTAGACATAGAGGCTGATAGAGTTGAAGTTCGAGAAAATTAGCGCTACTAATGTTCTCCAACAGATAATTACCTGCTATTCTCCCATTCACTTCGCTCAGTTCCCTCGAACCTTGTGGGGGTGACCGTAGCTTAATGCGCAGTCACCTCACTCGCCCACTCTCCCGGTGGCGCTGGTATTGACGTCTGAATAGTCCAACAATAAGTTAATCAGATAAAAATAGCTTTACAACGAGCGATATTGCCTGTCGAAGATGCAGTTGAAAGTTAAATATGCATCATATGTACCTAATATACTGAATAGTCAATTTCATTATCTATTGTAAACCAATGTATAATGTATTTGACGTAAAACATTTCAAATTATAGAGAATTGTTTTGTTGGTCTGTATTAATGCGAACTTCAACTCTTTAAAAGCAATTGTACATTATTATTTGTACAGTTTAAGTGTCAGTAAAATTGTAAAACTGATATTCCACTGCGAGCTATGACCGGTTTGATAACTGTTCGCATCGAAGGGTCCAATCATTGAAGAGGTTACAATTTAGATCATCGTTCACTCGGCTCTTCGATTTCGGACGTGATTCATAGTCTAAAACATATAATGATTTTCCATTTCATGGATGTGCAAGTAACATCAGGTATTAGGAATTAGTTATTTACTGTATTAACAAAAGAATAGCAACTTTATTATTGAACTCCTAATGTTGTGTTTTACTTGCATGTACCATAGTTTATGTATTTAGTCTAGTTCTTTTCTTGTGTATTGTTTATCGGTACCCTTGCGTATCTTATTAATTTTGTTAGCAGTTCAATGTCAAACTACCTCATAATCGACTTCTCCTGTTTATTTTAAGTTAGTCCCCCCACTTCCGTCCATTAAGCTTTATTTAGTGGTAAGTAACAATAATTGTAAATATTTAACCGTTAAATTATTTGTAATTGTGTACTTTTAATAAAATAAAGTCACAAAATGTTTATCATAAGCCCACTATTGCCACGATGTTTACGTACAATGTCTAAAGTGGATAAAAATGGTACAATTTTTATTCATTAAGTCATTGGATCTTTTATACTGTCTATATATTTTTTTTATCTTGCCATGGAGATATGTTGATGCAAAAAATTTAAAAGGTTAATTTTTTGAAGCCCGGTGAAATGTGATAGAGACAGAAATTGGCAAAATATATAAATATTTTTATAGCTCTTGGTGGATAACATGATTTATGAATTACGTAAGTAGATAAAATGCCAATGTATTTAGAATACCAGTCAACATTAGAATGATGTTATTTGTATAGACTTGTATACATATGTTTTAGTTATATAGGTTGTAAATAGTCGTAAGGATATATTACAATTTAGATAATTATACCCTTTTTATACATATAAATTTAAGTATTAAATTGATTGAATATAATTGGAATTGTAATAAATAATAAAAAAGGGATATTACAACATTTTTTGTTTGATTATTTAATAACATCCCGTCACATCTTTGCACGGGTGCCGTTTAGTGAAAGAAAAAGCTTTTTCCTGGTATTTATTTATAGTATTTATATTACTTTACATGCTGAGTGTAAAGATTGTTTATTAACGACGTTTTTGAGTCCCAAGAATGAGACAGATCTTTCATATTATAGTGTTTTTTTTAACACGCCACATTTAACAATGTGCTTAAATTTTCAAAATTAAATATTTTTCCAAATTTAGTGTATCATGAAGAGGTAAAAAATAAATAATTGCTACAATATCATCATCAACCAACCAACCAACAAACCATAATCAACCAACGTTATCTAGGAACAAGTCAACGTGTTTTTTCGCTGATATCCTTAACTATCTTTCACTATCATTGTTTTATTATTGTAATAAATTCGACATCTGCCTTGACCTGACTCCCAAATATTTAGGTTTAAAACACTTATTTGCTGGGTAGCCTTTGGTACACAAGACAAGAAACACTACCACAGATTTTTACCTACTTACACTACATGTATTTTCTAGGAAATGTTTTAGTCTATAAACTAATACTTTTGTTAGTTTTAATATAGTTGGCTGGTCTGATGGCGAAGTCGGCAGTGATCATCTTATCCGTCAAGGGTTCAATCCTCATCCAGAACCAATATGTACTCGTATATGACAAATATTTGTGTGTTATATGTCTGACTTTTAAATATGTATTTACGTATTACATACAATTGTGATTCCTCTGTCGTCTGATGTCTGCAGGTGTAATCCCATTTCTGGATATCTAACTTTTAAGCCATCTTCCTGGACACGATCAGGTAATAACGTCCAAATTATTAGCAAACATGGTCGTGACAATAACAATACAACAAAAATAATATCCAATTAAGTTAAAGGTTTTTCTAGAGCTATATATATTTATATTTAAGTATATAATATTTAAAATACCAATAAAAAATAATTGTTATAATATCATAAACACAATCTGATACAAAGCGTAAGACTATTCCTCGTCTGCATTGGTACCACACTCTGACCTATTTCTACCGCCAAATACCAGTGATCGATCGCATTGCTGTGTTCCAGTCTGAAAGGTGAGAGAAGCAGTGAAATTACTGGGTTATGCGGCATAACATCTTCAAGTCACAAGGTTGGCAACGCGTTAGTGATATCCTTGTGATATTACGAACGTCTAAAGGCTGCAGTGACGCTTAGTATCATGCGGACTGTATGCTCTTGTTTGTCGACCTAGTCTAATAGTAATAAAAAATAACCTATTAAGAATATAATCAACGTTGAAGTGAACCGAGAATCTATATAATATATACAATTCTCGTTTCACAGTGTTAGTTACTATGCCCTTCTGAAACGGCTTGACCGATTCTTATAAAATTTTATATGAATATTCTGTAGGTCTCAGAATCTGCGATTATCTATTTTAATCAAATATTTATATATATATATATATTTGATAATAATCTTTTGGACAAAAATTGTTTCTTTATTACAAATTACTTTCACCTTTCTTGCACCAACCAGTATTTTAATAGTCAATTTAATTATTTATTAATTTTATATCCTAACTAATATTAAAAATCCGAAAGTAACTCTGTCTGTTACCCAATCACGCCTAAACTACTGAACCGATTTAAATGAAATTTGATGCACAGATAGTCTAAAGCCTTTGAAAGGACATAGACACCTAATTCATTTGGTCACCACACCATCATACAAGCACAACATAGATACATTCTATTGGATATACTAACGCCATCTATTATGACTACATTGAACTAAATGCTAACAAATTGCTTTTCGTAATGTAACATTGCAGATGGTTGACGATAGATAGAAGACTTTAATGTGTTTGAGTACGGTTATCTTTATGATTTATATGAGTTTACATTTATACTTAATTTTAACGCTCGGAATATATTTACTTTTACGCAAAAAAAAATTTGTTTAATTGTGTTAATGTAAGTATGCAAAAAAGACTTCAAGTTATAATAAATATTTAACATATTTGTAGGTTTATATATAAACTGGTATCTATGTATAATCTTCTTTAAATATTAGAAGCATTAAAGTAATATGGGCCATAAATACACAACAAATGACAGACAGAAATTAAACTGTCGTTAATCAAAACCCCATAAAAATTACTGCCCTCTTACAACCTCATTTAAGAACCAGTTGGGACGTACTAATTGAAACGAAAATCCAAGCTTTAAAATTTAACGGTGTGCCGATAACAGTCAGTCCCTCACTAAGCCTTAATTATCGCCCTGCAAAATGTCAATAAACCTGACGTTCGAACGTTTTTTCTCCCCTTTCTAATTTGTTAGCCCTAAAATCGCAGCCCTATATTTTGTACAAACGACCGTTGTAGCAAGACCCGCCGCTCCCTCCGCTGTCTTTATGAATGTGTATCATGGGGCACAATGACACGAACAAATGTGGGGGTCGTAATGAAATGGTCGGCGGAACCCTGCATTGGGAAGGGTAGCACAGGGTTGGGACACGCACCGCTCTGTCACTGTAGTCGGTAAAGTAACGAGATAGATGGCGTTAGTGTTGCCAAATTTTAGACGCGTCCCGACGTACGCATCAATTTTTATTTACAATATAAATTGAAACCATATCTAAATCGTACACTTACGATGATTTCCTGATTAATGAGGAAATGAAATTTAAGTTGATAACTATATGCTTAAATAATATGACGAAAATAATTACAATATTCCTGTACTTTAATCAAATTCATATTTAAAAACAATTATAAACTTATTCTTCATGCGTATGAAATAAACTACAAAAATCTATGATAAGAAGATTTGATTACATTAATATTTTAATAAAAAACAAAACCAAAATATATAACTTGCTTATAGTATTAGTATCAACTAAAACGGTCGAATTTTGCATCGGTTTAAACGTGAAACGGAACGCATTCACCGGCAGCCAGGGCGAAAACGCTTGCCCGGGATGCTAAGTCAGTCTAGAGCGCGCACCCGACGCGCTCACATCGCGCGTTAACCCGCGCCGCTTCACTCTAACACCAGCAAAATAACCATAAACCTATCATAATACACACCCAACACCACAAATATAATGTGACAACGTGTACCTAACAGTGTTTCAGTTACAAAAATGTAGACGTGCTAGTGTTAACAGTGGAACATTGCTTTTGTGATATCGTGAGTAATGATATGATACATTTTGTAGACCGATAAATCGGCGGTAACTGCGAAGCCTTAATCGGTAATGTGTTGTCAACAATGGAGCTCGGATAGTGTTGTGTTCTACCCAGTTTTACCGCAAAGGGGTGGGCATCCGATGGAATATGCTAATTAGCAGGTTTCTTTTAACCCGCAAACAAAAACCTCTGCACTAGACACTGCAGTGCCATTTGTGTTGCAAATTTTTCGGTTCGCATGCTTATTTTGATTTACGAGTACAAAGGGTTTCTTTTTGTTTTACTCTTACTTTAGTTTGATGCGGCGATTAGATGCTTTTTAGTTTTCTTGGATCTTCAAATCGAATGTATAAATTGTAGTTATCTCTATGAGTAGTGATGATAGAGTTGGTAAAATATTTACAATTAACTACGCCAATATCATTAACTATTTTCTTTACATCATTGTTAGCAACTTCACCCTTCTCATTCTCATTATTCCAATCAGATTAATCGCCATGTGTTTGTAAAATCAAGATAGCTTCGTTTTCCCCGTAGAATAGGACTAAACTGTTATTTCCTTTGTGCAGATGAGTCTGTTTGCGGTAATTTCCTGCTCTGTTCCAGTTGTTAACCTGTCTGCCTTTGGTCTAGATTTAGATCTGTCTATTTTGTCACCGTGTTACCATCTCGATGTTAGGAGTCAGATGTTTATATTAACAATAACACTTGCTTGGAAGGTTTTGATTCTTAAAACTACATTTAGTTTGTGAAAACCTCATTGTTATGCTTTATAATTGTACCGGATATCAATAAATATTTAAACAATTTGTGTAAAGTTAGAATGTTTAACCATTACATAAGTAGGTAATTAGTATTAAATAAAAAATAACCTTAGAGATGAAAAAGATTTAGTATGCCGAAAATCTTCCTTTATTACATTGTACGAACACCGAAAAGCCTAATTTTTTTCTAACAAAAGTTGGTCTGCTTTAACTGTCAAACTCGTATTCATTGGGGGAATAAATCATAAGATAGTCGATAGCAAAAAACTCAACTTTGTAAGGGTTCTTAGATTTATTGGTGTATATTGGACATTGGGAGCGAATCTTACTAAATTGCAAGATTTATGGCCGGAACAAGTTTCCACCTAGGTATTTATTCTGTTTAGTTTTGTAGGAGCTACTAATATCATATTTAACAAGATAGTACATATAACCATATAAAAAGAATATATGACTTGATTACACAAAAAATAATTGAAATAAAATATTTTACTATCATTGACAAAACATATTTATATATACTGAAGCCAAAATTAAACTTAGTTCTACATAAAGTATACAATGCAATATTTACCAATAAGTATAAAAGAACAAAGCAGCCGATATTTTTAGCCATTGCAGAGATAAGAGACTGGAGAATATAATAGAAAAACCTCAATTCAAATTCACGCAGCCAGTTGAACAATGAGCGAGCTGCAATAAAAATAATCCCTCAAGAAAATCCAATACGACGCAGACCAAGCCAAAAGAAACTAAACCATGTGAGCCCAACAAAATAAGAGAACTACCAAGTCTACGTCTTATTTCTTGGTCCGGAAGCTATCAGTGTTTCGACCGGTTTCTACGCTATATACGATGAATCTGGCCGCCTTACTTTTGTTCATTTGGGATTGAGAAATGCCGATTATGTTATCTGGATTGATGTTAGTTTTATGTTCGAGGCTATGATAGTAGCCGCGTTATTTTTGATAGAAAATTCCAAGTAAGCATAAAGTGATAACTTGGACGTGATTAATGACCACTAAGAAAAAAGACGATGGATTTTAAGACAGAAGAAACACGTTTACTTATAAATATAAAAGCGTCCATTGATACTTAAACACCTAAATAAGAAAGAGTATGAATACCAAATAATACACAAACATCGTGATTTATCTATAAAAGAAATCCATTGCTTCAAAATCCAATTCTATGCCAATAATTGACTATACCCAAATTCAATTTCCCAACTATAAACCTATTTATTTCTATTAACTGCCATCCCTTTAGACCCCTAAACAGGTGAGCGATCAAGCGAAAAAGTAGGACCCAGGGTAGGTTGACACTTCATTCGTGACTGACAACTCGCAACCTATACTTTGACGTTTTTTTTCTGACAACGGAAACGCTATTTATTTTGATTCTTATTTCGTAAGCAGGAAAGAACATAATTGGACACCATCCGTGGCACGTGGCACGCCCCTAAGCAAAGAACGTAAAACTATTCCAGAGAATCCATGCGTGTAAACTTTGTCACTTTTGACGAATTGAGAATTATTTATGTTTGTCGAAAAACATGACCCCTTTTTTTCAAACACAGCGACCTAATCTTTTCTCACACTGAAACTCTATCAGATATTCGTTAACACTTTATGAGTGTGATGTTATTGTACTAATTGATAGTATAACAGAAAGAACATCAAAAGCATTGATAGCCATAAACGAAATCGTTAAATTTTGTTTGCATATTTAAGGAAAACGACCAGAAACTTAATTTTCTAAAATCTCACGATAAAAAATGTGTATTGCAATAAAATTGATTCCCCCGATACATTCAGACCCATTATCCCACGCTATAAAAATAACTCACGAGATATAATCTATATCACCAAACGCCACGAGAAAACATAAAAAGATGATAATAAATTAGTTGTTACTGCAATGGGAATAAAATGGGCGTCCGTTTAGGAAAGGTCCCCGCTAGACAAATAAGCAAATACAAACAAACTAACATATCCTAATATATAGCGGTCTCAACCACAATAGATACAAGTAACAATAGTTTACGGGTCGATTAGTTAGAGAAGGGTTTTGTTGAAACTGATCTGAAATAGCAAATACTACAAGAATATGCAATGTTATTTGATCAATTCAACGCAATTCTGTTGTAAATAATAATTAATGATGAAAGAGACTTTAAACTAATAATGGAAATAAAAAAAAAATTAACTGTAAAATCTATTCACAAACATGATGTAAGACGATCTACCGTCATCGAAATAAACACAAAAGAAACGAAACATGAACATGACTCGTTTCCTTTAACACGATCAAAATAACGCGCACTGTTATTAACCACGAAAGTTTCCGAATTTCACAAGCAGCATTCGACTTCAACCCTCGCATGATTGACGTTCCCTATCTCAACTACTCGCGTCTAACTGTCACCCTGGATCCATCTCGAGTGTACGATGTACTAATTGCTATAATTACTAAGGACAAATGTTCCTCAGACGCTGAGCCGTTTCCAGTTTATCCGTTAATTTTCGTCTTGGTTGTATGGACAATGACGTGGTGCCAGATGTGTCTGTCAGTTGGGCAGCTAATTAAATGTAACTTATTATTAACGAGTATCTGATAAGTTTAAAAACAGACAGCCGCTTCACTTAACCACAATTTAAATTGTTTTCCTACCACTTTTTTGCTTTCAACTTATTTTAGTCTTTTAATATGGTTAAAGTTTAAAGAATTCATCCTGACAAAGAATACTGCAATCCATACATACATACGAATTATATTATCTATATAAGCTTAACCTAGGCAGCGGTCACCGTCCATAACAAATTATTTCGCAACTACACGTTGACATCCCGAAGTTACGAGTCAAAAACACGACTTTATAAAGTGAGAGGAAACTCAATTCCGTTCGTTTTGTTTAAAATTGGGGCAGTACTCAGTACACTTCAGTAATTCGGATGGTCGCTTGACAAAAGTGTGTAAATTTATCAAATTAAATTGATAAATATATTAAATAATAGGTAAATCTTCTAAACACAATCCTATTTCCAAGTTAATTTCAGAATATTTGCCAAAATAAATGATTACTTGGCGACTAAAATCCGCACTGGATTATTATCCACACAAATCTTATTACATTCAAATTAAAATGGCTATTAATAATGACTGCCTTAAACTAGCCTTAATCAAGAAAATTTACTTTTAATGAAGCAAGAGCCACTTGGTAGCAAAATCTTGGTATTAGTCTGTAATCAGCTTACTCATAAAATTGATTTCAATACATTAGTAAGATATTTATTAGGCCTGTGGTAAACTAATAAATTTACAATATTCATAACATCTCATTCATTGACTTGAACTGATAATTGAAAACTGAGATCGAAATTGTGTTAAATGGAGATCAGTCCAGATCCACGTTCTGTGGGTCTGGACTGACCTTAATGATCTTCTGAGAGAGAGAGAGAGAGAGAGAGAGAAAGAGAGAGAGAGAGAGAGAGGTTGGGTGACAGGGAAATACAACACAAGAAACACCCTCAACGCTAATAATGTTCAGCAGGTTGTTTTTTTAATACAATATAAAACGTTTATGTAAAGTAGGTACCGGAAGAGTAGAATAGTACATACCCCAGTACTAGGCGTCGTAAGAAACGACTAAGGTACCAGAACCGAAAATGGCCCTGTATCCATCCGCAAAAGTGTAGCTCAAATGTACGTGTATGTAGGTGTAGCTTAAATGTACGTAATGTATGTGTATGTAGGTGGGGATGGGCAGCAGCATACCCGTCGCGAAAGCTGCGCTCTGCAAATGCCAACATGCTTGCCCAGCGCGGCAATTATGGGTATAATTTTCTCTTTCTTATGGAGGCCTTTTTCCAGCAGTGGACTTCCAATGGTTGATATTATGTCGTGTAATATATGAGTACATGTATGCTGACGAACGCCATGATTTATTGACTGTTGATATTTAATGTACGTTGCTACGTCCCTCGTGTCATTCGCTCATCTGATCAAAAAGCACGCTTGCACTGGAAACATTGGATGTACGCAGCGAATTAATTAATGCAATGTGACTGCTGTCAACGTTAATTTTGGAGTTGACACCTCTTTTCTGTCTTTTCATACGCCGTTGTCAATTATATTTGTAACTTTCTTTAATCAATAATAAATATACGCCTATACATTTGTTTAGAATGATTATACAAACGTTTTTATTTATTTTACAGTATCATGTATATATTTGAAAGCAAGAAATAATATTAATAATAATAATAAACTTTATTTGTCTTTCACATATATAATAACAATTTAGGTGCTAAAACTTAAAACTAATCTTATCTTTTAATAATCATGCATCTTACGCCGAACTAGGCGTAAGCTTGTGATACGGCATACATCGAAAAATATATATTTATTTATATATTTCTTCTAATTATACCATATAAAATAAAACATACATTCGCGTGATAGTAAGCGTCACAGCAGCCTATAGACATGTGTAATATCACAAGGATATCACTGCATTGCAAACACTGCTATTATGTGTAATAATCATTGGTGCACAAGATAGGATCACTCCCATCCGCGCGATCGGGCGCGTCCCAAAATAGGTTTCAAACTTAAATTTTATATGTATCACCAAATTGAAACCAACTAATGGTACCAAAACACAAGATACAATCTTATATATTTCAAACAATTCTCGTAACCTTGACGAGGAAGATTCAAAACTGATAGAGAAATAAGATTTACATGAAACGGGTGGTCCGATAAAATCAGAATTCAAATGAACAAATTTCTCTCGACGCTGAATCCAATCAGGGGACAAACTGGCTGCAGGAACTATTAACTAGGGCTGCACATAGGTTTCATCGATAAATTATATTATCTAATACTTTGACTTAAAAATATCACCTTAGATCTAAGCTTGGCAGCAGCACAAAAAAAGCAGAGGTAAAAATACTAGACATTAAAGTTAGAAAATAAATAGTAGCTGGTTTGCTAACTGTAAACTATGCTTGATATCAAATCATAAGCAATTTAAAACAAAATCTTCGAGCTCATTGGGCCAATAAATTGTAAAAAACTTAAGTTAAACATTTTACCGTGAGGTACCGGCAGAGTAGAATAGTACCCACTGCATTAGGTGTCGTAAGAGGCGACTAAGATACCAGAACCGACAGATGCGGTATTACTATCCGGAACAATGCAGCTCAAATGCACAGGGCGGGGATGAGCAGCCGCATCCCCGTCGCGAAAGCTGCGCTCTGCGATTACCAACACGCTTGCCCAGCGCGGCAATTACGGGCAAAAAACCTTTCTTGGAGAGGATGTTTTTTAAATGAAAGTTTATAATGATGATTGTCTTAAAATGTAAAGAAAAATATGTAAAAGAGTCATTACAATTGTATGTGTTACGTAATAGATACTTGAAGATTGCGATAGCATTCGTCATAAACTGATACGCGAATTTCTGTTTCAAATTTTTACAAATCCTTTTCAATTAAAGAATTAAACATCTTTGATATAAACAAGTTCTTCCCGCAATAGACCTGATTATATTTACTTTGCATAAGAAAAAAAACAACTTGTCTCGGCTGTCAGGTGGGACTTGAACCTGTCTTTCCAATGCCTACCGTTATGGCCGCACTTCTGTTGAGCTACCGAGGTCTTATCATCCATGTAGAATTTTTCCTAGTGTTCTTTATGTGCCAAAAATATATTTTTACATGACATGAAACCCGCCAATGAAAATAGGTTTAGGTTTGTCTCCTCATTTTGACATAAGATGAAGTCTTAAATTAAAGGAAAGAGGGAGTCTCTTTCCTTTAATGCTCACAATGTAATAATAATAATTTATTAATCCACTCCAAAAACCACCAGATCCTTTTAACCTACACAAATAAAAACAAAAAAAAAATATTATACTAATAGGTCAAAACGACGGCAGCAAAACTTCTAAAAGTTTCATATTGCATTGGGCATAAAAGGAATTTATCGATAGCTCGATACATTTTTCTAACACCAACAGCACTATCCTTAACCGATGTTTCTGCAGTTTTATTACACCTACAATTCCATTTTTTATTGACTACAAAAGTTGCCCTAATTCTTGTTTTTATTAGGGTATCATTTTTTTTAGTTAACGGCTGTGCTGCAATTATACAAGCTTTTTCAGTGCCAGTTCTTGATTTGTTGGAGTTTTTAATTCTATTTCATATTTAATTTCATTTTAAATCGTACGTTGAAATCTGAAGAAGTTCAAACTTATTTCGCGATAAACGTTATAGTAATTGTATTCTTGTTATTTTTTTCATAGCGAATAAGATTGGGTTTGTCGAGATTATAATTTAGATCCTTATACTCCTTGCTTTTTATGTATGTTTTGTTATATTTTTCGTAGCTAAATATGTGATTCTATAGGATATGTATTAACATTTAAATAATTGGCAGAGAGAAACTAAACTGATTGTGTACCACACCCTTTTAAAAATCGATATTAAAAAAGATAAATTATAGTAGAAAAGCAATCAAAATAAGGGCTCAACGGCTGACATGCACAAAAGACGTTCCCTTGCGTTCTCTTGTGTGTTGGAACGCAATCGATCATGCATTCAAACGGCTTACTTCTAACTGAATTGACCCCCTCAAACGGGAGGAGCTGATTTTATAGCAGTGGATCTGGAGCGATTAAATCATTTAATACTATTTACAATGCTTACGCGGACAAAATATAAAAGGATGAAGTCACAAAATGTGCAACATATCATCGATGATTCGAAGATTTAAAATAAATTAATCCGAATAAATTCAACACCATTGGTTTAGTTCCATGTAATAATTTGTTGAATTGGTTTGGACATGTTAAATGGATGAAACTATACTGTGACTGCGAAATGACTGCACAAATACACAGAGCAGAAGTGAATAGGATGACCTAGGCAAACATAGTTTAACTAGGTAGAAGAGGTATTAATTAAGGGCCAGATTGAAAGTACTCAAAATAATCGGGCTTGTTTGTTACCCTAAACTTTACATTTTCCTGATTAAATGTGGGTACATCGTAGTGACCAACTTCAGCGTTATTCAGAAGCAAGTTTCCATATACCCCAAGGTTATTTGTAGGTACTTCGAAGGTTAACCAAACCTTTTCAGGAAACAGAGCATTTTTGCACATAAGGCAGGCATAAATAAGTTGTTAGCTTAGGTACCGCAACCTCACTCTCATTTCTACCACCAAATATCAATGCTGTGTTGACATTGCTGTGTTTTGGTTTAAAGGGAGGGTTAAAAGGCAGGGGAATTGCTGGATAATGTGACTTAATATCTTCAATTCCCAAGGTTGGCACCGCGTTAGTGATAGTTATCCTTATAATACGATCGTCTATACGTGACACTTGCGCAGAACAGTCTGCGCGACAGAAAGTGTGCGCGCTTGTTTGTTGACATGGTTTAATGAAAAGAATAAGATTTGAAAGGATTGGACCGTGAAACCTTATTTAGATTTTTTTCTTATTTGTAGCGATAACACTTCCGATTTTCGGAACTGTCTGCTTTAACTTACAGCTTTTAAAAATTTGTTATTCATTAAATAGTCATTGATCAGCAACAATTCTGAATTCGGTTTCAAATTACTTACCTCGTTATTGAACCAAACCAGTTGATTAAAATATACCCTTACTTTTTTCTCCATAAAACTTGTACCAAAAAGTTCTAACTAATGAAGGCATCGTTTTAAATTTTTAAACATCTGCCGGATGCCACACCAATGTTATCATTTAAAACTTAACAATGAAAAGAGGTAACAATTGTTGCTTTGAAAAAATAGTAACTAAAAAGCTGGTATGTAATATAATATATCTAAAATTATAGCTACTATAAACCATAGGAAGTCCACTGCTAGACGTTTCACATACAGACAGGAAGATCTCCAAGAGATCATAGAATGTTCCAGAGCGTAAAATCGCGATAGAGTTGATACTGCTGATTTCAGCTGTTTGCTACAATATATGATATACCAGCGGACTTGATAGACGTTTTCCTAAGAAATAACCTAGAGAACTGCACTGCCATCTGCTGGGCTGATTTGTACATCTAAATCGTCCAGGCCCCCACTTTAATACATTCATAAAAAAAAACATTCAAATGGATTCAGCGTAGAGTTGCAGTATAGATGAATAACCTAGATACCGACTGCAGCACCATCTACCGGGCTGATTTAGAACCGTTTAAGAAGTGTTCAGTGACATAACATGTCTGCTATGGATAGCAATATCTAAGTCGCCTCTTACAATACCTATAGTAGCCTACATAGTGGTAACTCAGAATTAAACAAGTGCTTTTATCAAAATGAAAAACGATTTTATCTCATCGTGATCAATCCTATCAAACGTGAAACAGTTAGTCCCATAAAACGAAATTTTCAAACACATAATAGCTAGCAACGGTCGAGGTATAATCACTGTTTATGTTCGTTTCATCGCTACGTTTTTAGTTTTATTTTTTTCACGTAAGCGTACTTCGTACATCAAATTAATTTTTTCACCAGTAATAAAATGCACCAGTCCGATAGCCGGAGCGCGAGTCATCATCATCATACCAGTTATTGTAAGTCCGCTGCTGGATATAGGCCTCCCTAAAAAGGGGGATTTGCCCATAATTGCCGCGCTGGGCAAGCGTGTTAGCAATCGCAAAACGTAGCTTTTTCGATGGGGAAGCTGCTGCCCATCCTGGCCCTGTTACGGATGCATATACCATCTGTCGGTTCCGGTACCTCAATCGCCTTTTACGACACCTGGTTCAGGGGAGGTACAATTCTACTCTGCCAGTACCACACAGCTAGTAATAGCGCGAGCGCGAGTAATAGCACTCAATACATTTGTAAAACTATAAATAAATATTGCTTGTTGAAGTCAGTTGCGACAAAGTCGTTATATAGAACGGGTTACTTTTTGTCTTTATTGCTTCAAAACGGGCTGACTCGAGAATGGAATGAAAACGGCACTTTGTAGTGCCAGACCGTGCAATCAGGTTCCCTCTAATGATACGTCTTGAAATTGTAAACATGATACAAAATAAACAGTCGATCTCACACACCTGTTTCCTTTTATATACATTATAAATATATTTTTTATAGACGTTTAAGAACATGTTAATGATGACTTAATGTTAATTTGATCTAATATTATAAATAGAAAATACCTAGTAGAGTTTTTGTTACAAAACTTTTATGAGTAACAAAGGCTATATAATTAAAAAAAAGACTAGAGTGCCTTGATTTTTGACAGCCGTCTAACTGATATGTATTTAATTTTAAAAATTATTTTAATGTTTATTTGTCTTAATATTTTTATTATAAACGATATATTTTATACGTGATACTTTGTAATTTATGTATTAATAACAAATGATAAATACTACAATGCCAATAAAAAAAAACTTGTGCGCGCTTCTACATTGACATCTGTCATTTGAATTAAGCTATATTTAAAGGAGTGTAAATATTTGCTATATTGTAGTCATCATACAAAGAATAATTGGTAAAATACTTAAAAACTTATTATCTTTGAGTATTTTACGGAAGAAAAATATATTGCAACAAAAAGGAAAATATACCTTCGTAATTAATAATGGATAAAACGCCTTCAGCAATATGTTTACTAATTAATTACTTCCAAAACAAGCGTGTAGCAATTAACTCGAGTGAAACATTGTTTTTTTTACCGTCCAGATACTGCGTACATGTGAAAACAAAGGCCTGATTTGTTTTATACTCTGTATAAGAAATGGTTTACATTTATAAACAGGGAAGTTTCAACGGATTTAATAATTGATACTTGAACTGGTAATATTTTTTAATTCGCTTTGTGGACTACGTTATCAAATGAACATCAGCTTAGGTAGTGTTCTTATTACTTGAACTAGTAGATTTATTTAATTCCCTTTGTAGATATCCGATATCAAAAGTAGAGTTCCAATCTTAGTCTAATTCTACTTTTAAGCTTTGGATATATATATATATATATATATATATATATATATTAGCTTACACTAGCGGACACAGACATGCGTCCTGATAAATAAACATAGATACCGACTACAGCCCCATCTGTCGGACTAATTTGTAAAACTAAAATATCCAGAGCATCGCCCAAACACATACAAACACCGACAGATGGCAGTGTATCCACTCGATACAGCATAACTACGATCTGCTATTGCCACCAGCGGTTACCCAGCGCGACAATTTCCCCGACATCCGGCTTTGAACATGCTGTGATGATAATGATAATGATATCATGCATACTGAAAATCAGTTCACTGAGTAAGCCGTAAAAGCGTAACAAAGAAGTTTCATATAAGAGATACCTACGGATAATATCAAACATTTCTGACCGTACGTTTATTTGGTTCTAATATTGTTCTATTACTTTAGGTGTATATGTTACGTTTTGATCTGTATAGTAAATCATAAAAATATAGTCTAGATAGCAACGAGTAGGAAGGAAAGGAAGGTATACAACATTATTCTACATGAAAATAGTGCACTCCGTGACTTTGTTGGCATGGCGTAGGCTCCGCCAATAACCTCGTCGTTCCGCGAAATATGTCCCCATAGTCTAAATCCGTTATTTGTTGCTGCTGCTCATATTTTGATTTACCTAAACACTATTATTTTGATTTACCTGCAAATTCACATTTATATTTTTTATTAGTTAATTTATCCAATTCAAATTCGTCGTGGGGTACGAGCAGAGTGGAATAGTACTTCCTTCTGTACCAGATATCGCAAGAGGCGATTAAGGTACCAAAGCCGACAGATAGAGGTAAATCTATCGGAAACAGCACAACTTAAATTCTACAATCTGGGTATTGGCATCAGCATCCTAGTCGCGAAGTTGGTCTCTGCGATTGCCACCACGCCTGCCCAGCGCGGCAATGATAGGAAGCCCCCTTTCCGAGGAGGCTTTTGTCCAACAGTGGATTTTCTATGGCTAAATTAATTAACACCAAGTTCTTTCAGGGCATAGTAATTTGAATAAAGGACTTATCCTGATCATACGCTTTAATTAATTAGTATGTTTGTTTACCTTGAATATTCTCTAAGATAGATAGACAGAATTTAATCGGACGATTGGATAGACGTACTTCCACTGTTTGTAAAGTTATTTTATATTTATTAAAAGAAAAACTTAGGTGCCTCAAAAAACACTAATTCAAAATCTATTAAATATATCTCGAATTTATTTACATTTATAAACTCATATCTATTTTCTGCGGAATAAGTAGACGCAATTGACTGGCATTTGCTTCGATCTTGCTAGAAAATTTTTTTCCTAATATAGTTCTCCTTTCTGATCATTTCTATCTGGTTGAAATGCCCACAACCCTTTATTAACATTTCAATTTTAACCTTATAATCCTTTTTTTTTAAAAGGCTGCCAACCTGCCTATTATAGGTATTTCTGATGCTACAGGTGTCAATAAGTGACTATGATCACTTACCACCAGATGACCCGTTCGCTCGTTAGCCCGCTTTTGTATAAAAATATTATAACTTCTTCTCTTCTCTATATCTCCTTATGCTCAAATTACTACAACCAAACAAACACTGAAATAAATTATAAAAATAAAAGCACAGATTGCAATTTGCAATGACATTGTCACAGTAATAAATGAGTTAATTAAAACACGCCCAAGTTTCAACATGAAATAATAACCGCAACATCTGCTCCTATAAAACTTACCAAAACTAATCATCCACCACAAAAAACCAACTAAAGCAAAACTAACATTAGATATTCGAGCATACGAATAGAAAGTCCACACAGTTTGACAGACTATGAATACGCACAAGAGGTTTCAAATGCTTGCCCACAATCTTTTGTGTACAATCCAAAAAGGTTCAACCTGAATACAATATCAATACATATTTCTCTCTCCCTTAAGCCGTTGGCTTAAAGCGCCTTTTTCAATGACGACAAAGCATCCAACTAAACCTTATTGAGACGCTCTGATTTAAAAACCAATTAAGATATAAAGGTGTTTCGTACATCGAGATGAACAGGATGATATGCGTTTTGTATCGTTTTTGTCTCGATAAATCGAGTGAAGAGAACTATACCATTCCCAGCGGAGCGTCATTGGAAGAAAGTGGATCGTAAATAATTTAGGTACGAGAATTGCTCTCTGTTAGCTGAGTGTACACTGGGGACGTTTGTTATTATTCTCATTACTGTGTGATACTTACTTGGACAGTTCTTTTTTTTGTTTGTTGTAACAATCATTTTTCCGTCGCCTTCACACGCTTCGTCTGAAAAAGTATAATTAATGGGCTTATGTTTCCGATTCATCGAGATTATTTCATATTACAAAATTAGCTTAGTATGCATTTAATTATTCTTAGACTTTATTTCTATAAAAAAACATATTTTACACTAGTTTCAAAACTTTCAATGAATACCCTTTATATTGAATTTCATTCAGATAATTTCAAAAACAGCAATGTTTCATACTAACTTGCACCCTCGTTTTAACCGTTTAGGGGGTAATTTTTTTATAATCCCGAGTGTTACCCTACTTTATAGAAGAAACCCTCGTGTAAGATTTTAAGTCTCTAACCCTTATATAGTAATAGTTTAGGCTCTGCGTTGATATGTCGGCCAGTCAGTTAGTCAGCTTAAGATAGTTCAGATATATATATATACAGATTAAAATAGTATCGGTATTATTCACAAAAAATACAAGGTGTTGTTGAAATATAAAACACTCGATCGGCGAATTTTAGGGACACTAACGACAACGCAATAACTCAACGTACAAACCACATCGCTCAACTAGAATTTGAAACATCACAGTCGACTTTCGAGCTTGCTACCCTCGCATAGGGGTCATTTAAGCGGCAAATGGTGGTGGTAGAATTATTCCCCCCGTCACGCAATCTGCTTATTGGAAGAACAAAAATAACATTATTAAGCATGGAACCGCGGCCGAAGCTTACGATCATGACCGTGTTCCATCATATAGCTATTATCATAATAAATTTTGAGCCTTCGTGACTGTTTGTAGGTCATATCGTTGTATCTACCATCGCCGGTTTAGGACTGGACTGGAATGCCTATTTTGCACATTTAGTTGAACAAGATACTATAGCAGAGCGCTCAAATGGAGTCGTAATTTCACTGGATATTGTTTCGTCCATTTCGAATTGAACATATGTTGCGGAGCAAAACACCGTGTTCAATATAAATTTCGTATAGTCTATGTAAATTGAAATAAAATCTGAAGACTAGATGGTAGAACTTATGTGAGAGTCTTTGATCAAAATCTGATAAGTTAACTATATGTTTATTGGTACATAGTTCATTATTATCATATCAGACATTAGAAGTCTACTGCTGAATATAGGCATCCCCAAGAAAAGGGGAGTTGACACTGGGCAAGAGTTAGCAATCGCCGTGATGCCCATCCCATTCCTGTGCATACCCCATACTCTGCTGGTACCACACGGCGTATGTATGTATTATAATATGTACACATGTACGTATTATATATATTTACATACTCTAAAGACTATATCGAAACATCTTATAAGAATAATAAATGAATGCTGATAGCTGTTTGACAACAGCGGTGACCGAGGATTCTTGTGGGGTGTGTAACTAAAAATGGGTTTGGCGGAAGGGGGGGGGGAGAGTTATTTCGGATATTGACATGATATAATTTGTTACACTACATTACTTGTATACTTTGTTCCATTAGTACATAGTATTGGGTAAGTTCAGAGAAAACTGTCATTCGCTGTACATAGTATAAACTTTGTACATATGGTATACAAAATATATCGCAGATAGTTTTCTGAATAAATGAAAATAAAACATAGAAACAGACTGTTCAATTTTGATAAAACCCATAAGCATAAATGTTAAGACAAAGCAATAGGCCATTTTTTTAGAAGAGAATGAGCCCAACCATTTTTATATCAGATTAGCAGTGACATACATACAATTTGTGTTTATTCTGTGTAGGGGTGTTCAATTTAATTTAAAAAATATATGTAAAAGAGACTATAAATTATTCGGAATCAATATCTTATTAAAATGCATCGTTTAGAAAAGGTTCCAACTTGTTTTTGTTATTAGACCAGGTCAAGAAACATGTTTACAGTTCGCATAATAGAAAACACCACTGCAACAGTAGCTCGTAATATGACTAGCGCGTTGTCCATCTTGTGATTTGAAAATATTATGTAACATAATTTCACAGCTATGAGGTCTATCTCATGTTAAATAAAATGATTTCAGTAGACAGATAAGGCTAGAGTTTTAAAAAGTAACGTCTCGGTAAACCTTGCACACAAAGTCGTGGAAGGTAAATACGGCACAAAGCAAATCCCTGAGGTCATGCATCAAGATGAACGTGGTCCGAACTAGTATTTTTAACAAACTTCGGTAATGGAATAACGTTGTTGAGTTAATTTTCGTGGCGTGTTCATGACTTACAAAATATTTAACTTGGAACGAATTAGCTTTATGTTTTTCGTTGGATATATTTATTTGTAGAATAAATTCGTGGACGTAAATAGGATTTAATTGATTTAAAAAAGTATATTAACAATTTTTTTTTTATTTATATTCAACATATTTAAAATCTTAATTATATATATATAATAATAACTTATAAGAATAAATTGACTGATTGACTGACATATCAACGCATGGCCTAAACTATAAGGGTTAGGAATTATTTGAATTTGCAGGGGTTTTTTTATAACGTAGGGTAGCACTAAGAAAGGGTATTTGAAAATTCACCCCTTAAAAGAGTAAGATGGGGGTATAGATGAAACCTTACTATTTTTTAAATTAATCGAATACTATTAAATATAAAATTTTTTCATTGAAAGTCATGAAACACAGTATTAGAATGAATTTGCAACATGTCCATGCTTTTCTTCAATGACTTGGGTAATATACCTATTGATGATAGAACTATAGGAACTATTTAAACGGCTTTAACTTTCCTATTATTAGCATTTGTAATATTATTGTATTGTAATCATATATCGTACAACATCTACTGCTGGATATAGGACGACCAACGCTTATTTTGCTTGCATTAATATAATAAATATCTCGTACATAACAAATGCTGAGACGTAAATGAGAATTCCGTCGAATTATTCTACCAATTCAATAAAGAAATCGTTTAGGGAATTACTCTCGATACCATCGTCCTCCAAATGGCAAACATCTATAACCGACCGCGTCCATTTTTCAGTACCGAAGCTAAATGGCGCAGAAAAATCAGAGTCACTTTTCGTGATGACTGATTTAAAAGCCTGCTTATCGCCGATCAGACCGTTTTGATTTATTAAGGTCAAACACCTCGCTATGATAAGCCAGGATTCATGGTTTAGACTGAAATTGGATTAATTTACGAGATTAAATGTTGCTTGTATTGAAGTTGAAGTCCATTGCGCTTTGAAAGACTTTTATGGCCTGAAAGATTATGGAAATTATCAATTCGTACTTTTAAGTAATAGCCTTCTGATTTCATGCATATTTGTGAAAATTAAATACGTGAGGGGTGGATTAGACATTAAAAAGTATTTTTAATATAGAAAAAAATATATTTAAACCTTACTTTTACAAAATAAAAAAATATATTCATACGATATCTCATACGTTGAATAAACCTTTAAACACTTGTGTTTCGGATATTAGACAATAGAAGAATTACAAATATAATACTTGCGAGTATACGGGAAACAAAACAAATGCAAATATTTATCATATAATGTTAGTATTAGTATTAAATTTATTTTCATGACCGTGTTTTCAAGAAATGGGGGTACACATCGAACTGCCCTAACACATTTTTTTCGTTTATGTTCATCCGAAGGTTGCCTGGCAGAAATCGCCCTTAGCGACACTTGTATTATAATGTATGTTTTTATTGTTCTTTACAATAAAGAGTATATTATAATAATAATTATTATTAATGATTTTTTCTCGTTGGAAACCCACGACTTTGGCCCTCAAGATAGGACATCAAACAACAGAGGAATCACAAATATACTGCTTAAGTTCACATATTTAACACCCAGACACGGAACAAACATAAATATCATCATATAAAAATTTATCCTGGGTAGGGATCGAACCCACGACCTTTGGCACAAAAGACAGGATCACCACCATTTCCGCCATCGGGCCCGTGCCGACCCGACCCAAAGTGCAACAACTCAAAACTGTAATTATATTTAGATCTTTTGAAATTGATATAGATTTCAAGGTCCATGACTTGCATACTTAATTGAAAAGAAATCTTCTCTGAACATGTTGTCTATAATTTCGTTTAAATTTGTGAATAAATGACAATGTTTGTGGAATTGTGGTAAATACATTATTTTGAGTATATGCAGCCTTTAGCTAAGTTTGTGACATTACTAATTATGCTACCGATTCCTGACTAAACACGTTGAACGTTTTCAAATATTTTGTTTTCTGATTGAGTCAATGTCAATGTTGGTTTAGTCATTATATCAGCCATAGAAAGTCCACTGTTGGACATAGGCCTCCCCAAGATAGACAGATTTTGACCCTTAATTGCCGTGCTGGGCAGGCGGTGTGGCAATCGCGAAGTGCAACTTTGTAATAAGGATTCTGCTGCCCATGCCTACCCTGTAGTATTTAAGTATAGTTTGCGCTGCGCAGTTTCGGATAGATATATATAAACTCTCGCTAGCAACATCTTGGGCATCAGAGTATAATAAAAAAAAGTCAACACAGATAAGCAATAACACACGAGTACATTGTTAATATTACAATAAATCCATCTATACATTCATGTCTTCATTTTAACGTCTGAATTCTACTGCTATACGAAAACGAAACGGAGGTGCTGTTGCCCATCCCCGCCTTCTGCTATTGTGCTGCATTATTTTGGATGGATATACCGCCATCTGCCGGTTCTGGTGAATCGCCTCTTACGACACCTGGTACAGGGAGAGGTTCTATTTTATTTTGCCGATACCTCACGGCCAATTTATATTGTATTTTATGAATAGTAAATAATAAAACAAAGCGTCCATAGACAAGGGCTTGGAATCTTATTAGCAATACGAAACTTTAAGGCGGGCCCGTTCGAAATAACTTTGTGTGGTTTGTCAGATGAATAATAATAGACTTCTTTTTGACTTTGATGGTAGTCCGTACTAATATCGGAAATTTGCTAGTGTGTCAGTCTGTCTTTTTGTTTAACTTTTACGGCTTAAACAGTGATAATAATATGAAACTGGTTATAGCCACTTCAAACCCTTTACTCTTTCGCTTGGAACGGGGTGTAAAGTTTTCTTTACACCTCGTTCTACGTTCTTCGAGTGTTCTTTTAAACCTAGGCAATATCCTTACTAATATTATAAATGTGAAAGTAACTCTGTCTGTCTGCTACACTTTCCCATTTAAACCTCTCAACCGATTTTGATGAAATTTAGTACAGACAATCTTTAGACCCTGAGAAAGGACATAGCTTTTTTAATTCGAAATAAGGGTTGTATGGGGACGAAAAGGTGTAAAGAAGTATCGCTATTTTAAGAGCTAGAAAATTGAAACTTATTTTTCAGGCCAATCGTTCGATATAAATAAACATGACATTCAAATTTTATATAAGTTAAGGTAAAGAGGTATGGTACCCAAAAAAACTATTCCACGCGGGCACAGTTAGTAGTACATAATCGTTTATTTATTGGACGGATCCGATGGCGTTGATGGTAGTGATCCTATCCTATCGTGTGCGCAAAAAGTTGTAATTTCGATATCCCCATACTTGTGTTTCTTTTGTGTCGGTGTATATAAGTATTATATTTGTGATTCCTCTGTTGTCTGACGTCCGTTACACAAGTGCTTTAAGTGATTTATCTCGGAGTCAGGTCAATGTATAAGAGGTTTCGTATGAATTTATTGATATATTTGGCTAGTACATTTATTATACATTTAAATCATTAAGAAGTGTCCATGAAAATCGGTGCGGTACAAATGGGTGGAATTCAAAATTAACGGCCCCAGTTGTCCTAGACATTGAACTCTCCGGGGTTAATTAGCTTGATAAGTTTATAAAGCTTATTTACAGACTTTGCACTATATAACACAGTTTATATTTTGTTGCCAGTAATCAGACATGACTGACGTCTAGGAACAAGTCACACTTCGATATTGACAACACCTTACTGATTAATCTGTCCTAAAAAAATCTTTTTTTTTCACAGCACAAATAAAATAGTGACATCAATTCAGTGTTAAAGTTGATGCCGATCTGACAGCAAATGACAATTCAGTGCGACCTGTCAAATGTGAACTATCAAGTATGGCACGACCCCGGTCGGCTCCTAACACACCGACAGTTCGGCACTTCCACAACCAGCCGGAGCTGCAGAGAGGCGGCTTCGGACTGATGCTTACGTGGATTCTATTCGTGTGGCTCGCAAGCTGCGGCCCTTTGGGAAACACGGTCAAGCAAGATGGTAAGTTAAATTATGAAATTATTTTTACCTCATTACTTTACGTGTATCGTTTTATTTATGACAAGTTAGAACTCACATAAAGCCCTACAACAAATAACAGTGTTCGCATTACTATGTTCTGGTTGAAGAGTGAGAGAGTCTTGTGGGTAAAGTGACCAATATCCTCAAGTCATAGGGGTGACAATGCGTTAGTGAAATCCTTGTTGATAATGCGCGCGTCTATTGGTACTATTACGCGGAATGTTGGATTGTTTGTTGACCTAATCGAATAAAAAATAATGGTTTTTATATATAGCCTTAAAGACAGCCAAAATCTTTGTTTTTTATTTATATTTTGATATGTTTGATAATTTGATTGATTTTGCTTAAACTGGCAATGGTTGCTTTAAGTTTGAAAATTATCTCAAGTTCTTGGAGTCCTCATACCATTGTAAGTTCACTGCTGGATATAGGCCTCCCCAAAAAGGGGGAATTTGTCCGTAATAGTCGCGCTGTGGCCCATCCCGCCCTGTGCATTTGAGGTACATTCATTCGGATGGAGATACTGCAATCTGTTGGTTCCAGTACCTTAGTTGCCTCTTGCGACACCTGGTTTAAGGTACTATTTAACTCTACCGGTACTCCACGGCACCATGTTGTTCGATAAGTAATATATTAATGTTTTCTCGTGACGTTTTATTATGTTTTTTTTTTATTTTAAAGCTGTAAGTAATTTGCATTGATACCATGAGCTGTGCAAACTTTAGCTGTAAGGTACCGTTAGTGAAGAATATTACCTCCCTTTGCAATAGGCGACTGAGGTACTAGACAGATGGCAGAATATCCATTCAAAAAAGGTATAGCTCAAAAGAGCGGGAATTGATAGTAGCATTCCCGGCGTAGCTACGTAATGCGATTACCACCACGCCTGGCCAGCATGGCAATTATGGGTCAAACTCTCTTACTCGGGGAGGCCTATGTCTAGCAGTGACGTTGATGCAGCTGCTATCATGAGGATAATGATGAATGATGGTGATGGTTTCTACGCAGTATGCTAGTATATCGGGGAGCTAGTCGGATTCCTCGACGCCTCATGTGACCTCTAACACTAAATTTTTCTATGCGTGTTTATATATATACTATAATTTTCTCAGAATTGACAGTTTTTATTTAATGAAGATCTTTAATTTAGACATATATTGTTGTAATAATTATTTTTAGCGATTTTTTAATTTTGATAATGGTAATTTTTGCAATAGTTCAGTATATCAACTGCGTTTGAAATAATTCAAATGGTTTTGATGATGGAAAAAACTATTCAACCAAGACGTCCGTCGATGTCAATATGCTACGCGCATGAGTTATAACTTCCTTAAATATGACAGGTGACCATACAAATTTATTTATACCATTTATTTCTTCGTTTTCATTAGTAATTTATTCCAGTTCGGTATTCTATTTAGTTAACACTATTCTTTAATAGGATAGCTTAGACCTTTTTAATAACACAAAAAAATATGATTCATGTTTTAACTTAATTTTAGACGTACCAAGATAATGAGAATTTAGCTCATAATTGTCGTGCTAGACAAGCGTGGAAAATATTTATACAACATCTCACCTGACTCGCGGTAAGTCGCCTAAAGCATTTGTGTCACCTCAGTTGTGTGACACCACAAAAGAGAGGAATCACAAATATAATACTTACATATTTTAAGACCTATACGACTGCAGACCAGCCCTGTTGCAATTAAGCAATTTCGTTGCGATTGAATCATTATAATCATAATAACAGCCATTGGATGTCCACTGCTGGATATAGGCTTCCCCAATAATAGAGGAATTTTGCCCATAATTGCCGCGCTGGGCAAGTGTGTTGGTGTGCTGGTATCTTAGCCGCCTGTTACGACATTTGGTACTATTCTATTGGGGAATCAGCAACTAATTATATTTCTTGCATATAACAGTGTATTAGCCGTGAGATACCGGCAGAGTAGAGTAGTACCTCCCCCTGAACTTGGTGTCGTAAGAGGCGACTAAGGTACCAGAACCGACAGATGGCTGTATATCCATGCAAAAAAGTCAACTGGCATCGCGATTGATTATGAGCAACATTCCCAATACTTTCTTGGGAAGGCCAATGTCCAACAGTGGACTTTTAATAGCTGGTATGATGAACAGTGTAGATTGCATTTGTATCTATGTATAGTGTGTAAGCTATTCGGTTTTTATTTATTAGACCAGGTCGACAAACACGTATACAGTCCACGAGATAGTAAGCGTCACTGCAACCTATAGACGATCGTAAAATCAAAAGGACATTACTAGTTGCCAAACTTGTGACTTGACGATATAACATTACCCAGTAATTTCTCTGCCTCAACAACATCACTAGCGCGTTGCGCACCTTGTGACTTGAAGATTTAACGTCACATTACCCAGTAATTTCACTGCCTCTTTTAACACTATAAAAATATACATATATATATATACATAGCAAACCGAACGCTGCTAATTGCCCGCAGAAATATGTGAAAGTGGGGTACTTACGCAGACGTTTTTTTGCATAAGGTTTATGGCATGAAAATAAATTCGGTGCATTCTTAAAGAAATTTATTTAAATCTTAAATATAAAAACCCGCCTTTTTACAATTCCTTAGTAAGACGCCTTTGTTGGTTTAACCAAACGAATGGTCGGCATCCATCTGTTTCATCATCCCTCAAGTCCACTTTCGAATAATTAATACCTCCTCAGGTGCACAATTTTCAATGTTCTCTTTACTCAAAAGCTGATCTTTCTTCAGAGCAATCAACTTGTTGGTTTTATTTAAGCACATCTTTATAATATCGACGGTCCCGGTGGTGCCTTAAGTAGTATCTCTATCTTATGCGCTGAGGGTTGTTGGTTCGTTTCCCATCCAGGACATATATTTGTGTAATGAAGATGTTTGTTCTGGGTCTGGGCTTAGAATGTATTGAATGTATTTTAAACTCTTTTAAAAATAAATTAAAATAAAACAACTACTTAGTATTATACAAAATATTTAAATTAATAAACAATATAATCAATAAATCAATTTAAAATCTCTTAAATTCTACCACATATATACATATATTCGATATATGATTACGTTATCGAAAGTGTCGCAGTAAGAATTTTAATGAAATTTGGCAAATTATTTGAACCTCAGGGAAAGATTAAGTATTTTTTAATCTCGGATGAATTTACACATGCTATAATGTAAGGTGAAGTCAACGCAGACATAATTTTGACCGAAATCAATTCATAAATAAATATTAATACAGGTTAACTCTTAAAACTCTTCGTAAAATGAAACATTTTCTTTTTTGGGTTTATCATAAACATTACGCGCCCGATATACGCTATAAAACCTATAGAAAATTGTCCGGTAAACGTATCCAGCCGTGTAAAGAAAAAACATCTAAAGTAACGCACGTCAAAAAGCAACCACGATCAAAATTTATGGCCCAACTGTGTACTGAAAGCTTTTAAAACAACCACTGCTCGACACGAGCATTTTAGAGCGCGTATCCCGAATGCTGCGTTTACTAAACGCCATAATTGTGCTATAAAAAACCGCTTAGCCGACAGCCGGCGAAAATGGCCGATCGTTTGACATTTAGTTGACAGTTTGACGTGCGATAACGTTAATTTGGCGGGAATGTAAATGTGATAAATAACATTTTTTTATGTTATAAAGTTGTAAACAACTCGTTCCGTCAGGTAACGGTCACCTGCGTACCGTCAACCGTAGCGTTTATCGCATCCTGTCACAATGATGAAACTAGCGCGTCGCACACATCGCTGTCACATTACCCAGTAATTATACTGCCTCACTCACGCTACAAGCAAGAACACAGTTTACAAGCAATACCGTTTAGTGGTAGAAATGGGTAAAAGTGAGGTACGAATGTGGCCTAATTTTGTATAAGATTTGCCTCTTGTATATTTTTCATCAAAGAAACAAAGACAAATATAAATTCAAAAATTATATAAAACATTAGGAGATCTAATTGATTATATTTTCAAGCTATTTTGAATGGAAAGACAGTTAATAAAATCTTTTAGGCAGATATGTGATGTACCGACCACCTACTCCACCCACGTAAAAAAAATAAAAAATATATTTATTACAGATAACCAAAACATGATAATTTTAAAACACGGATATCATTTTACATATCATTATACCAGTCATTGATGGCGCACAGCTGGCTGGACCTCCAAAAGAGGAGGTTTTTTGTCTATTACGCTGGGTAAGCGTGTTCAGTCGTACGTGGCAATCGCAGAGCGCAGCTTTTGCGATGTGGATGCAGCTGCCCATCCCCACCCTTTACATTTGAACTGCCCTGTTTCGGATAGGTAAGCCGCCATCTGTCGGTTATGGTACCTTAGCCGCCTCTTACGACACCTGGTGCAGTAGGAGGTATTATACTCTGCCGGTACCTCGCGGCCAATTTGTATTACAGTTATACAACAGAGATACCTTAGTGTCTCAAGCCGAAAGTCTTTGTCGAATGTGCGTTACCAGCATCGAAACGTGGTCTCTAACTAAAGGTCCCATTGACTCATACGAGTTATAGAGAAGAAAAATGTTGTAGTCTTTTAGCACGATCTAATCAGGAATAAGAGGATCGGTAAAAGAACCAAACTTATTATTATAGCCCAGCAGATTAGCAAGTAAAAGTGGCAGTGGGCAGGACATAAATAAGCAGAACCAACGACCGACGCTTTAAGATTCTGAAATGGAGTCCACGCACTGAGATGGGACCTTTACCCGCAAGGCGCTTTGAATCGCATGATCTTGCTATATGCGAGCTACATACAACCAGTCCTATTAGACATCTCTCAGAGCATATCTCATCCATCAGTGGACGTCCTATAGCTGATATGATGGTCATACTATACTAATTAAATAATGATAATTCAAGTGATAACACAGCTGTATACATTAATTTATTTACATGTATTATACAATTATACTACTACTACTATTTATTACAGTATTTAGATTTATTAAGTACATTTACAGTATTTTGATATATTATTTTTTTTTATTTATGTAAATGAAACTTAGCTGAGGTTTAGCAAAATAATAAATTCCCACAAATTGTTCTGATTCCATGATAAGTCGCTACAAGCTGTTGTAACATCAGACAACAAAGGAATCACGAATATAATACTCAAATAAATATTTTGAATACCTAGACAAACATAAATATCATCATATAAATATTTGTCCTACCTGGGGATCGAACCCACGTCCTTTGGCGCAAAATAATCATTCATAATACAACAAAGTACAACAAGTTGCTCAGAAAGAGACAAGGCCCTCAGAATACTCAATAACAAATAAGCCAAACTAGACAAAATCATTGCTGGATACAAACGCAGAGTCGCCGGTTCGATTCCCGGCAAAGTTGTGCCTTTGTCCCGTCTTCGTGTCTAACTTGGTCTCTTGTTATTTAGTTTGGTTTTAGTTTAGTTCCAGTTAGAGCTTAGTCGCTTGCCGTTGCAGACTGCCTTCGTCGCTTCGTCGCATTAATTTGACAGAATTCGCCTAATTACGAATGTTGGTGGGCTTTGTTACGTCGGTTACTTCGTATATGTGTTTGAATGTGAATTCTTTATTATACCAGATGATAGACCTTCGTTTTGTTGTACTCACCCTTCAACAATTTTTTTTTATCAATGAAAGATTATAATTAGATTAATGATTCTCTTAGCGACGTGAGGTACCGGCAGAGTAGAATTTTATTTACCCTGTAGCAGGTATCGTAACAGGTGACTAAGGTATCTGAACTGACAGATGGCGGTATATCCATCCAAAACAATGTAGCTCAAATGTGCAAGGCGTGGGCAGCGGTATCCCTTGCGGAAGCTGCGCTCTGCAATTGCCAACATGCTTGCCCAAAGCTGCAGTTATGGGCAAAATTCTATCTACCTTGAGGAGGCCTATGCCCAGCAGTGGACTTCCAATGGCTGAAATTATAATGATGATGATTCTCTGAACCCAAACATCCAGCTTCATCGCATTAATTTAATGGATGGATGAATGGAATTTACTCAATTAAGAATATTGGTGGGCTTTTTGAATTTTTAAGAATTTACCAGAACACGTGAATATTTTTTTTCTTTTTATATATTATCTTTATATATTGAATCCCTTTTTATAATACTTAAATGACACACATCATACATACACATACACAAGCATAAAAACCAATTACTTTGTGCTATTAATATTTTTATTTTTCTTCCTGTTTTTGTTTATGTATCCTCAACGCGTGCAGGAGACCTGGAGTCCTGAAATACAAGATTGTCCTAGTTTAGGCTCCTGTCCACCCGAATAATGTTATGTTTCTTAGTATTCAGTTATACATAAGTAATGGTCAACTTTGATGGAAATAAATATTTTTTCATTTTCATTTGTCAATTTGTTTTAATTTTTGAATTATTATTTCCTAACTATATATTGGTGTGTTTTTTCTTATGAAAAGTAAAAAAGCACTGCTATATTCCAGTTTGAAAAGTGATAGACAGTGAAATTACTGAGTAAAGTCTTGATATTCTTAAACTACAAGTTTTGCCGTTCGTTATTGATCCTAGCAATGTACCTAGCTTCTTTAAAATGCCAAACTGCTTATCATTATGCAAGGTTGGCAAGCCAGTAGAAATAAAATCTTTTATACCAAAACTGGACCGATGGACGATGGAGTCATAAGATTCTAGAATGGTGACGACGTAACGGCAAGCGCAGCGTAGGCCATCCAACAAGGCGCAGGATCGCGGTGGACCCAAGCCGCATGCAACCGGTTCTATTAAAAATCAGTTGGAAAGATCTATGTCCAGTAGTGGCTGATATGATGATGATCATAACGAAACTAAGCTAAATTTGGAAACTCGACAAAATTAGTGCTCAGTAAATGTTATGTAGAAGATTTATAGTCAACAATCTGCCACTATAACTTGGAACAACAAAACCCTAAAACGGAACGATTAAAACCTTCTACTCCTCGCTTGTTATTTAACTGTCACATCAAAGTTCCATCAATCGGTTGTTTAAAAAAATCCACTTTAGAGACAAATGTACAACTGGCTGTAAATTCAACGACGGCCGTAAACAAGCCATTCCGCCATCTTCAGACTGCAGTGGCACAGTGAATGATCGAGGCAGTACACCGACTTCGAAAGTAGCACTGGAAATTGGTAGGTCAAAATCGGTTGACAATGGCTTTACGCAAATGTCATCACTAATTATTTATTAATTAAACTGTATTGCACGAAATATAACAAAATGAACAAATTGCGGACTTAATGCCAGTTGGCATTATCTCCCAGTCAACATTACTCGAAACAGAAAAAAATATATATAGTGGTGCAGTCTTTATTTTGTATATATATTATATACAAAATAGAGTAACGTTACATACATGTTTGTATAATAAACGCAATAAATAAATATGATATAAATATATATATCATCTTCAGAATAGAAATATACTATATCATCGGTGTAACGTCCATTTTTGGATACAGGACTTTCAGGAAGTGAAGAACACACAGCGTAGCTTCATGATGCGGATGTTGCCGCCAAGCTTGCAAGTGATGCTACTTCGAATAGATATACCGCCATCTGCTAGATCTGGTAACTCAGTTGGCTCTCAAGACAAACGATGCAGAGAATTTAATTAGAATAGACCAGTCTTTGGGACCGCGTTACTTTCGTTTTCTTTTTAAATAAATCTATAGGTTTAAGACCCTTTGTCAGCGTCCTATGCTTCGAGTCGTGTAGCTTTAGAACAAAGTAGCCTGTTCCTGAAAGCAATTTTCAGTTACTTCTATTAATAAGTAAAATTGTACTCGTAATAGTATAAATGCAAAAATGTCTGTGTATCATCCAGCACCTAATGTTAATGAACTTTAGGGTGTTGATATCTTTAGCTCTTAAGAAGGACGTAAACTAGCAAAGGAAAAATCTAGTAACAAGTCAGTATAATACATCCGATCTGACCTTGACCTATATATATATAAGTATATGCATTATCTGAATATATATCCTATGATAATTTAAAATCTTGAAGCAAACATTTTAAAATCCAAATATAAATTTTCAGATGAAGTTTACCTAACAAACAAGCTGTTGATATATGATAACATATTACTTAATATATATACGTCTATCATACTCGTATAAGCCATAGAAGGGCCACTGAAAGTCTACCCTATCTATAGGCCTCCCCAAGAAATAGGGAACTCTACACATAATTCCTACGCTGGGCAAGCTTGGTGGCAATCGCAGAGCGCAGCTTTTGCGACGGGATTGCTTCTGTATGTATATATATATCGGTTAAATGATCGGTTCGATCAACCCTTTATCTATATACAAAACTCCTAGATAATAAATTAAATCAGTTCGTGCTTGGAAAACTTCACATTACAAGGCAACGCGCGCAACGCGTTGTAAATTCCACGCCCGCTCGTAAACACGTCATCCTCCCGCTTCCAGTCTGCATCGCCATAGTAAATGATATGGCAGTATGACAGCTTTAATGCAACTTACAATCGGAATAGGCCGCTTTATCTGAATTTCTCGGACGGACTCAATAGTAGTGATACTTTCTTGTGAATTAAATGTAAGGACAAATATTTATATGATGAATATTTATATAATATTTATATTTGTTCTGTGTCTGGGTGTTATTTATACGTATTTAAGTATTACGTTTGTAATTTACCAATTTTTTTTATTCCCGTAATATAAGTACTTAAAGCTACTTATTTCGGAATCTATTAACGTATGAGATGTCGTGTGAATTTATAAAAATGTATTAAATTATAAATTCCCAAAGACAAATAAGGTTATTTATCGAAAATCATTTATCGAAAAAAACTAAAATTCTGTCACATAGACTAACACATGTCAAATTCTATAAAAAAATACTCAGTTGTCTGCAGACCAACTATGACGGGCAACTTCAGACAGCTTGAACTTTGTACATGTTATAGTCATTATTTGTTTGTCATTGTGACGTTCCAGCAGAGTAGAATAGTACCATCTACTACACCAGGTGTTGTAAGAGGTGACTAAGGTACCAGAACCGACAGATGGCGGTATATCCGTCGGAGATAGACAGGAACGAGGATGGACAGCAGCATCCCCGTTGCAAAAGCCGCGCTCTGCGATTGCCAACACGATGGCCCGACGCGGCAATTATGTGCAAAAAACCTCCTCACTTGGAGAGGCCTATGTGCGGCAATGGAATTCTATCGGCTGTTATAATGATAAAGATGATTGTAGTGGTACGCTCTCATTGCATTCGGAACTAATATTCAAGTGTCTGTAACAATTAGCATGTATTGATTTTATAAAGATTTCTTTTATATATGGTGTTTTTAACTGGTGTTGGTTGGTCTAAAAACTATATAATAATACTAGCTGGATCCCTACTGTTAGCTATAAACCTTCCCAAGAATAGAAATAATTTTGCCCATATATGCCGCGCCTGGCAAACGTGGTGGTAATCACAGATCCCAGCCCCGTTCATATGTGCTACGCTGTTTTGGTGGGATGTTTTACCATCTGTAGGCTATGACACCTCTGTTACCTTTCACGACACTTGTAGGATGGTAGGTACTATTCTACTTATTTCAAATATTGTTTAGCTTTGTTACAGAATTTGAACGCAATTTTTGAAACTGTCAAAAAAAGTCAAATGAGTTTATATTAAGACCTAGGTCTAGGTAGACCAAAGCTGGTCTGCATTGGTACTATTTCAACCGAAAAAAGTGTGTTTGCATTGCTGTGTTCTTGAAGGGTAAGAGAACGATTGAATTTACTGGGTAAATGTGAATGGGATCTTCAGTTTTGAAGTCGGGCGATATGCTAGTAATATTTTTGTGATAACACAAGCGTCTTGGCTGTGGTCACGTTTACCATCCGGACCCAATTCCAAGAGGACCGTACCAAACATACAGTTTGCTGATTTCATAAAAAAATTAAATAGCCTAAACAGTAAGAAGATGGTCATTTTGGTATACATAATTATTGTGCTATTGAAGATAATAATGGAATCAGAAAATTTCAAGAAGATTCTAGTCAAAACTAGACTTGCTAGGTAACTACGTATAACTCAAAATCACGCCCCTACCATGAATAGCAACGACAGGTGACACGGATTGCGATTTACACATTCATTGAGCACTTTACAGCGATGCCATGTACTAATCTGTATACAATCGCACGATATATATGCAAGTTGCAATTTTCACCGCTCTCATGCTAGCCGAGGTGACGTAATATTGGCGATTAGCTTCCACCTACATTGGAAATAGCAATTTGTGGTATAAGCTTTTCAGTAATACTTAAACTTAGCTTACCTCCCTTATTATAAATACCAACCTAGTGTCAAAAACTAGTTTCGATTTAAGAATAAGCGGCCTTAAATTCCCTGGAAACCGTAAATAAGTCATCGTGTTAGCCGAGAAGCTAAAATGGTTGTTTATGGCTCTGTAGAAGCAATATTCCAGTACTCGCTATAAAACCATTAAGTATTCTTTACAGCCGAGACTACACCTGTGGTATCTATTTCATATATTATAGGAGGCAATCAAGGAAACGGATTCTAAGTGATCAGCGTTGCTCTTGGACACTTCAGACACCAGAGGAGTCAAAAGTTCCACTCATACTCACCATCATTATATAGGCTTCTTCATAAAAAAGGATTTTTGCCCTTAATTTCCGCCTTGGGCAGGCGTGTTGCCAAGCGTAGAGTTCAACTTTCCCGACAGGAATGCTGCTGCCCATCTCTTCCCAGTTGCATTTAAGCTAAACTGTTTCATGTGGATATACCACCATCTGTCGGTTTTGGTACCTCAGTCGACTCTTATATCTTGATATTGATACTATTAGAGTATGCCGGTATCTCACTCTGACCTATTTTAACCGCCAAAAAACAGTGTTCGCATTGCTGTGTTCCGGTTGGAACGGTGGGAGAGGCGGTGAAATTCCTGGGTAATGTACTATAATGTCTCCAACTCACAAGGTTGGCACAAAAAGTGATGCGTCCTAGTGGATTGTATGCTTGACTGCCGGGTCGGGCTAAAAATGGCGCGTTGCTGGCCTTTAAGAAAATAATAGACTCTGCTCTTAATGGCCCGTAAGTAGGAACGGTCTGGAAAAGCTGCCGCACCGAGTTGTTCTATAGATCAGCTATCCAAAGCAGAAAATGGTCTAACCAAAAAAGAGAGAATTTTAATCATAATTGAGGCGCTAGGCAAGTGTGTTGGTAATTGTAGAGCGCAGCGTTCGTGACAAGGATGATGCTGCCGATCCCACCCTCTGCATTTGAGCTACACTGTGTCGGCAGGGTATACTTCCATCTGTCGGTTCTGGTATTATAGTCGCCTCTTACGACACCTGGTACAGAGAGAGGTACTTTTCTACTCTGCCGGTGCCTTTTGGCTGTATTACCCGTTATGTAAAACCCGTATTTAGCACCTCCTTCAAAAACATCATTTAGGCCCGGCACCGATAGATGTCGGTATAATGAATCATCCGAAACATCGGAACTTGATTGCGACGGGGCGGAAAGCAAGGATCCTGTTATGCTCTACGATTGCCACAATGATTATAAAAACGTTAAATCAATTGAAGATTTTGACGTGACAACGTCTTATAAATTGGTTTGCCGGGTGACACTTCAAGAAACTGCGTTACGCTCCGCTCACGTTATGCGCTCACAATGAGAGCGAGTGAGAGGCACGCGTCCCTCTCACTCGCTCTCATTGTGACGTGTTACGCAAATGTATTGCAAGTTATTGTATGTATATTTGTATATAAATACGTATGTATGTGTAAAGGTAAAAATAAAATTTTGTTAATATGAAATTCAGTGCGAGATTCTTTGTATAAATTAATGTTTTAAATATAATTCTTTATATAAATAAATGTTTTAAATTGTTACTATTATTTCATCCTTATTCCTACTATACGAATGAATATTCACATTAAAATTATTTTACCACTCAAAGTCGTTGTCACGTAAAACTTTCGCCCGTATACCGACTTTACAGGCAACCAATTTTTTACAGATAATATGACGACAATGATACAAAAACAAACTTTCCTCTTTAAAACACTTAGTGTTAAAAAACAAAACATTCTTCCATACGATATTCACAAAAAGACGATGTGGTTCATGCGGTGGGTTTAGCTTGTACAATTCATTAACTTCTGTTCATGGGCTATCATTACAAAAGTAGTAGGTACATAATATGCTATACTGCCCTTGCGAAACCGTGCCTCGGTTGATAATTAGTAGGTAAAGATAATCTTTGCAATTAAATCTAAGCGTCTAAAATAGATAAAATAAGACGATACCAGAAAGAAGTCAAACCTTGAAACAATGAAGAATATGTTTATATATCTTTAAGATCCTCGTCATATCCCCGAGGAACACTTGATATTCTCAAAATAATTGTATCTCGTTTCGATCGTTGAGCTGATAAAATTGTGCAAAATGTTGCGCCGATTCCATTGAGACAAACAAAACGTAAGATCTATCCTACGGAAACATGTTGTTATAATAAAAAGTAGCTTATGTGTTATTCCAATCTATCAATAATACTTGTTTCAAATTTTAGTTTTTAGTTTTTAGTTAGCATGAAAGAGCAACAAACATACATCCATGTATCGATACATCCATACACAAAAACTTTCGCGTATGTAATATTAGTAAGAATATAAATGACATACATAAATTTTCAAATCTAACAAGCATTTAAAGTATAATCAAATGAAAATAAACATTTGCGAAATTTACATATCTACAAAAGAAATATAAAATATTTAAGTGGCTTAGGATACACTTTTTACCTAAAAGTTTCAGGTTAAAAGATTAGATTGTCAAAAACGACGGCCATTGGGAAAGAGAGTTCATTGCATGTGTAGGCCCAGTAACTTCACTATTTCTCCCATCCTTCCTGTATCACTGTACTTCTATTTTCGACAGACAAGTGACCTTGGTCAGAGATACACTTTTAATAAAATAAAGCAAAACAGTACATGAAGTTGACGTCACTCAAAGAACATCTGCTTTGGTATCTTACTCTCACCTATTTCCACAAGCAAATAGCAATGTTAGCATTATTTTGTTCTGGTTTGAAGAGTGAGAGAGGAAGTAACATTACTGTGAAATTGGACAATGGCTACAAGTCATAAGGTTGGAAACGCGTTAGTGATATTCTGGTAGTCGCCTCTTACGATACTTACTACACTTACTACACTACTGGTAACTCCGGCTAATCTCACAATACATACTCGAAATGTCTGTAATAATTATATTTAGACGGTAAACTTAACTACATTTACTCAAGAAATTCCTTAACACTATAATTTATTTTTGTTATATATCCATTCTTTTAATCGTTTTAATATAAGAAACTACTAAGCAGTTTTAATTCATTTGGGATCTTGTTATACATTCAAACGCATATTGCAACACAAGATTTCTTAAGACCAGTTATTATTTTTCTCAGCGCACTCTAGTATTCTGTGAATTACTTGCTTCGGCAAACAGATTTCTATGTTGATAGGCAAACTGATAAACCTCGTACAAATAAAGTAATGGCAAAGGCAGCACACAAGTTTATAAATATAGGTTTGCAAGATACTTCAGTTCAGGCGAAATTAAGCAAATGGCTCTATTGCACTTTCTTTGTGCCACAGAATCTCTATTCCAATTTGTGCTATTAACCCAAATCATCAATCGATATCTCAATACGGATTCCGGATTCCGGATACGGATACACGTATATTAACATAATATTATAACGTAATCAATTATCATTCTACATTTTATCTTCATAACTAAAAAGTTAATTTCATCAAGCAATTTCTTGGACAGAAAGCAGCAGTCAACTCAACACAAACAAACAGAGTATTGAATGATACTCTCCTATCGCTACTGTATCCGTTAAATAAATAAATGCAACGCTTACATTAACTGCTTAAGATACTTCCAAGCTGCAGTCTGGTCGAGTGAAAAAAAACAAACCTCACATAGTTTAAAGGAACTCACATGTTTAATAATACATCTTCTTTATTTATAAGTTTAAGTGTTACTTCGCTTTGATCAGATATTTGTATTTACAACAAAAAGCCATGGAGTTCTCGTAGAAAGAGACTAAGGTATATCCATCCAAAATAGCACAACTTAAACACTACAGGGCAGGGATGGGCAGCAGCATCCTCGTCACAAAGTCGTGCTTTGCGATTGCCACCACGCTTGCGCAGCGCGGCAATTATGTGCAAATAATTATCCTGTCTTGTGGAGGCATATATGTAACATTTTACTTTCTGTGGTTGATATGATGAAATATACAAAGTACAGAAAAAGAATGTATTGCGTATAAAAAGGCAGTGGATGTATATGTACGATTATTATATTCTCGCATGTCTTCATAAGCGAACAAACGACGCACGATATATTTTGTTGTGTCTATCTTATGGACCGTATTTGTATGTTCTGTATTTGGACTTTAAATATATGTATTTAAGTACTATATTTGTAATATCTCTATTGTCTAATATCCCTGGTAAAAACGCTTTAATCGACTTATCGCAAAGTCAGGTGAGATGTTATGTGTGAATTTTATTTAGTGATGAGAAAAGTTTGAGCAAAACTAAGTCGTAACTCAATAAACCAAATGCAGAAATCATGATCATCAACATCATGTCAGCCACAAGACATAGGCCTCACCAAGTGAAGCAGAAATGATTTCGATGAAATACTTTTACGTCCCGGAAATAAGTCCCGGAATATTAAGGGATAAAAAATACTCTTAAGTTGGAATACAAACAATATTCCGCGACTGCAGGTATCTTCTTATGGGAATACCATTTCCATGGGAATATATAAAACTCCTCAATTACCTGGATACCTTACAAAAAAGATACAATGGTATTTTGCAGAATAACAATTAACGAAGTTACATTCGTATAGTATACTAAATCACGTAGTAGTTTTATAAAGATCACCTGGATTGGTACTTTACTCTCACCTATTTCCACCGCCAAATACTGCAGTATTCCGGTTTGAAGGGTGTGAGAGGCAGATTTATTATTGGAGTAATATGAAATAGTATCTTAAATTCACTAGGTTAGGGACACGCTAGAGATATCTTTGTGATGTCTCGAGTGTCTATAGGCTGAACTCACGTTTATCATCAAGCGGACCATATGCTTGTTTGATAATTTCATAATAAAATAAATCAAAACTATATATTACTAACATTACACCCGCGATAAATTCAAGAACTTTTATACTAACTTTGCTCCCCCTTTAAGGATCACATTCGAAAAAATATTTTACATTCCTTTCATGACTATAAATGAAGAACCTTTATATTTTAATTGAATTTCATTCAAATAACTTTAAAAACAGCAAAGTTTCATAATAACTTTGCAACTCTATTTTTCAATATATATCACCTCTTAGGGGATGAATTTTTAATACTTTATAAAAGGAAATGTAAATGTGTGCAAAATTTCAAGTTTCTAACTCTTACAGTTTAGGTCTTGCGTTGAAGTCTGTCAGTTAGCTTCTCCTTTTATTTATATAGGGCGATGATAAAGGTACACCAAGTAAAATATATCAGTGAAAACATATTATGTATCCATTAATTTTTTAACAATAATTATTTATTATTCAGCTAATAAATAAAAACGCAGACAATTTAACGAAGCGAAAATCAAAACATCACATCATGGCCGTAATTAGGTTATAAAAAAAATGCCCCACTTTTTCTGAAGCAGGTGGCCCTTACGTCTCTATTAGAACATTGTGTAGGGAACATTAATTGATGTCAGAAATCCCGAGGGGAAAACAAAAGGCGGGTTTTTTCGGCACTATTATACGAACAGTACCCTCCGTCACGGTCCGGGGCCGGGAATCGATGATGTCGACTTGCTTGAGCATAGGTTTGGTGATACCAATGTAATTTGAACAGATAATCCGCTTACTTTCCATACTAATATTCATTATAAAACTACTCTCTTAACGGCTTTAAAATACAGTCTATTTAACTTTTAAAATTATTTTTTTGTTAGGAATATAAAGTCTAGCGTGAAAAACTATTAAAAGAGAAAGAAGGTGGCCTAAACATTTTCTTCTGGTAATACTAAAGTATTGCTTATAATAGATGTATATATAAATGTTTTTATTAACAATCGGAGTGGTAATTGATCTAATGAGCTCAATTCAACCCCCTAACCGTAAGAGTTTTTCGTAACAAGTTATAGGGTAGGTGACGTAACGCATATTCAATTAGATACTTACTTCCAATTTTTTCAAGTAAGGTTCTTTAAATAATTGGAAGTACGTATTTGGGTATGCACTATATTTGCCAGCAAATATTTATTTCAACTCCAAACCTCCAATGATGTAATAAAAACCATTACATATAATAGATAGAAGTCGCTTAGAGCCCATGTGTTACGGACATCAGACAACAGAGGAATCACAAATATAATACTTAAATACATAACACCCAGACATAGAAAAACACAAATATCGTCATATGAATATTTGTCCTGGGTGGGGATCGAACTCACGACCCTGGTGTATAAGATAGGATCACTACCATCTGCACCATCAGTCTCGTTAAATATAAGACTCACTTATACTCTTACTCGCTGTAAAGACATCTAGTAATGTCAATTGTAACATCTACCGAATTGTATTGTAAACAACTATTGCTGCACTTACGAATTGTATGGACCATCTCAGATTATAAAATTTTTATTTCTAGTTAGCTTGATCAATAACGAAAATGTTAGTTTCTATAAGTTAGCGTGACTAATTCTGTTGTTCGTGTACAAGCTATTAATAGCTGTTAAAATAAATAATCTAAAGTTAAATGTGATTATTGTATGTATTGAGAGTAATAGTAGAATAGTACCTCCTATTTATAAGGTATCGTAAGAGGCCACTGGCGTACACGTACATACGATATTTTCTTTCGCTTTTAAGAGCGACCGCAACCGCGTTGTAGCATGATTAAAAATGTGATATCCCTGGTGTCAAATATGTAATTCTGTAACCGATTATAACTGGTGCAGAAAAACGGTTTAATATCTTTCAAAACTCAGCTAGAAACCTCTAGAAATACTCGACGACACACGTAACTCCCGGCCCCAGAGTAGCTTCACGTAATAAAAATAATGCCTTCGAAATAATAACCGCCACAAGGGAAACCGTTGAAAAGCCAAAACTTTCCACCGAGTATTTTAAAAATAAACCGAGTGCTCAACTTCTCAGACGGCAAGTTGGCGGTGAGTTATAGGTTATTTCTAGAGGTAAAACCGCTAAAACAATAGCCAACTTGGGCCACCACTTTGGGAATGCAAATGTACATGTGCGAACTTCGGTATTAGCCGATTTTGTTCGGTGCTGGTAATTTTTTTTGCCTTTCCTTTTCACGTACAGGAACATGGGAAAGTACAGGTGTGGTATTTGTTCAACTTAATGTACATAGAGAAATATATAAAATGTGTATATAGCAAGTTGAAACAGCAATGGGCTCTTAGCACGAAAAACCGACGGCGACTAGAATGGACATGACGCCTGGCAAGCGCAATAAAGACACACAAAGAGGACACCCGGTCTGACTAAAACTGGATCGCGCTGGTTGCAGCCGCATACATCTAGTACAGATAGAATATATTTGAAAGTCAGGTGTGGTATTTGTTCAACTTAATGTACATACAGAAATGTATAAAATGTGTATATTGCGATGTGACATAGCTTAGCGATTATTGCATTAGCAAGTTGAAACGGCGATGGGCTCTTAGCACGAAGTATCTACGGCGGCTGGAATGGAGACGACGCCTTCGCAAGCGCAATAAAGACACAAAGAGGACAAACGGTCTGACTAAAACTGGATCGCGCTGGATGCAGCCACATACAACTGGTTCTTTTGGCTATCATTTGGAAAAGGCTACGTCTAGCAAAAGTCCTACGTTTGATTCTAGAATGATGATGATGTATCTATAAACCTGTAATGTCTTATATTACTGTGTCATTGTCTCTTGCTGACTTCCCTGAATAACAACAAAATTACCTACATAACCCTAGAAAGCAAGTTTAAGGGTTAATATGAACTTGAGTTCTAAGATATAGATGTCCTACGGTCGATTTGATGATGATGATGATATTAAACCAATGATGATAAATATCACTGTAACTTAGTCTCTAATTATAAGATGTATCTGAATATCCATAATAGCTCAATGAACTATGAAATAGACTAGACAATATGTAATTGAACCAAGAATAAGAAGATCCGTAGAAAAACTAAAATAACCGATATAGGCCAGAGGATAGACCAGAAATTAGTGGTGGCATCGTACATTAATACAGTTCTAGAATAAAGACCAAGCATATCTAAACTTCTACCCTCAAGGTGGACTCGGATCATCGTAGAATCGTTGGATTTTGACAAAGGTCTGTAAGGGTGTCTCTTCGAGAAACCTATGCCAATAGTAGTCATCCTCATATGATGGTAAAGAAGCTTAGATGACTTTACATAAAGTTAAAAGGAAGAAATTAGATTCCCAAACTCTATTACTTTGTAGATCCCTAAGCTTTATTCAAGAAGGATATTATAAGCTTTGAAATACCAACTCTACCGCAGATGGGACGTTTCTATTATATAAAGGTAAACCAATATTGATTTAGCTGTTTGAATTTAACCTTATTGATATATACCATATATATTCTGAGAATTTTGAAACTACTGAAACGATTTTAATCAACTTTTGTTCACTATGTACAGTTTGATCAAACTTGATATAGGATAGTTTATATCTTAATCTGTAGATGTAATATTTTCATTATAATAACATCTATTAAGTTATTTATACTAGTAAGTATAGATATAAAATGCCATACGTATGCGATATTCGCTCTTTTGCAAGAACATCGACACAAAGTAATCGACGTTCTAAAAAAGAAACTAACGCCTAGTGATTATAGATTATATTTTTGAATTTTGTCAAATTCTTCGTTGTGTTATTCTTGCAATAGAGCGGATGTATTCATACCGACAACATTAGAATCGTGCATGATTAAATTAAACAACGGTCCACATACAAAAAAACGAGCATCCAAGATAAAATATTGCAGTACACTCAAAAACAATATCCCAGCTGCAAACAAGGCCAGAGATATTCGGGCGTCGAACGCTTTGTCTGTTTGACGTACAAGGCGATGCGATCACCGATATAAACGCCGCAGTTCGAACTACGGACGAACAGCCCGAGGCGAGGTGAATCAATATAATTGGACAATGTGAGCTATGTGTTACATTATCATTGTAATACATTGGTGGGGCTAATTGCTTTTTTGGATGTTGACTGTGTACAGCAACGGCAATCGGTATACAATAATTACTAAAAAAAATCAAACAACA